>QKWP01002349.1:60133-72381 GCA_003550325.1 Gigaspora rosea
GTGCGTTTGTGATTGTGGTTCAGGTATAGCCAGGTTGCATTCCAATCTATTTGTTGAGCTATGGGAATGATTTGTTGAATTCTGTGTTGAGAGGACCACATGGCGATTGTGTGTGCATTGCAGATATTTTTGATAGCACGGCGTGTAGGTTGTTCTATATTATATTTTTTATAGGTGAGGCTAAAGGAGGGGTTGTATATGTTATAGGGTTGGAATTTTAAAATAGGAGAGAGGTGGTGATTTTTTGCGAGTTCGTCTGCTTTGTTATTATATGTATCATTGCTATGTGCTATTGATTTTATTATAAATAGTTTCTTTATTAATAGTCTATAATAGGCTATCCTTAGGTTTCTGTTCCTAAGAAATCCCAGTACAAGATGTATAATAAATATAAAGAGAAGTGGGTGTCTTGGTCTAGTTTTACTAAGAGAAATTCTGTGTCTTTAAATACATTTTAGAATAAGCATTATAAGCGTTAATTTACAATGATAGATATTATAATCTACAAGAGCAACATAAGCGTTATAAGTGTTATAAGCGGTATAAGCGTTATAAGCGGTATAAGCGCTATAAGCAGTGTAAGCATTATAAGCAGTATAGCCGCTATAAGCATTATAAGCGATATAATCGTTATAAGCATCATAAGCGTTATAAGCAGTACTAACTATTCTAAGTATCTAACTTCTCAAGATAATAACATAATACAATATAATAATAAAATATAATAAAATGAAATAATAAAATAATAAGATAATATAATAAACTATCGTTCTATAACATTTCTGTCCCCTTAAGAAAATTTACTCCGTAAATTCCTTCTCTAATTCTTCTAATAGAGCTGTATAAACTTTATCTTTCAATTTAATCACTTGGGTCACAGAAAGGTAATTAGTATGGTACATTAGGTCCTTGGGACAAATCATAAAGATTTTTCTAATTTTTTGAGCACCTTTTCAAATGTCTTGGTTTTTTCGGTCACCTTTTACCTTTCGAATTTGTTCTCTAATCTGGGCTCGATGTTTAGTCTGTTTCTCTATTATAGTTCCTAAATAATAGTGGGCTTTAATGGCCTGTCTTTGTCCACGTCGAGATAGTTTAAACTTGGGTAAGTCTCGTAAGATTTTATCAACTTGTGCAGTCCAAGTTTCTCGAAGAAAAGGATTAGTTTGAGCAGCCTTTTGTGGGTTAAGAGTCTGAGTCAAGTCTTTCAATAATGGTATTATCTCTTTAGATTTCTTGGTAGGTTCTTTAGGTAAGAGAGCTTCTAAGTCTTCATCATATGGTCGCAGTAATTCATTAAGTTCGACAAGGGGTTCTGTTTCTTCTTTAGGAGTAACATCGATTACTTGTTCTGGATTTTGGTCATTCCATAGGATTACATTTTGGCTAAAAATTCCTAAATTATATTGGGCAGCAGGGTCTTGTCTCTAAATAGAAAGAAAGTTTCGAAGGGCGAGTATAGTATTGGGTTGTAGAGTAGTAGGTTCCATTTTAGGGGTTTTGATAATATTTTAGGGAAATTTCAATCGGAGTGTAGGATTACATAAATGTTAGTGTAATATGAAGATTTTCATGGGGCTGTGTACAAAGTTTGTACAAAGTTTTACACAATTGTCACTCCCTTTTACAATAAATTTCTTCCAGAAATTTCTAATTTTCAATTATAATTATAGGTTCCCATGTCTGTTTCTCATAATATTTAGCAAGTCTATCGCTATTATAATATTTCTGTAAGGTTTTTCATTTCATATTCCGAAGTTTATAAACACTATTGTTTAATTTTTCTTGGATTATAAAGGGCCCAATTCTTTTATCCTCAAATTTAGCAGAGCAAGACATTTCTATTTCTTTTCGTTGTATCCATACTTTTTCTCCAATTTCAAAGGTTTCTTCTTTCACCTTTTTATTGAAGTACTTTTTCTGTTTTTCTTGCGATTTTCTAGTATTTTCTCGGGCTTCTTTTTGTATAGTTGGTAATTTTTCTATTAACTCGTAAGCTCGTTGTAATATACTGTCTTGAATATTTATTTCTGCATCTTCATTTCTTTAGGATATACGGGAATAAGTGCTTCTATGGGTAGTATGGCTTGTCTTCTATAAACTAACTGGAATGGAGTATATCCAGTAGTAGCATGTCTCTTTGTTCGATAAGCTAAGAGAATAGCAGGTATGTGTAAATCCCAATCATCTGTTTCTTTTACTTTTGCAAGAGATTCACATAATGTTCGATTAAGTCTTTCAACTATTCCATTTGTTTGTGAGTAGTATGGTAAGGAAAATTTATGTTTAATGAGAAACTTTGCACATAGTATCCGTATAGTTTCGCTAATAAAGTTTCTTCCTTGGTCAGAAAGTATAATCTTTGGAGTTCCGTGTCTGCAGATAATTTCTTCGAAAATAAATTGAGAAAGAGTATTAGCTCCAGCATTAGGAACAGCTTTGGCTTCTGGCCATCTTGTTAGGTAGTCGGTAGCAACAATGATATAGTGGTTGGCTCAAGCGGTTATTGGTAGAGGTCCTACGAGATTAATTCCAATCCTCTTAAAAGCGCGTCCTATTTGGATAGGGTGGAGAGGTTCTTTTCTGCGTCCTTTAAGTCTCTTTTGACATGTCTCACAAGTCTTTTCATATTTCTGGGCGTCTTAATACATTTGATTCCAATAATATTGTTTGGCTATTTTATAGTACATAGCATCGTTTCCAAATGTCCAGCAGTAGGGTGTTTATGCATCATATATAGAATCAGTTCTACTTCTGTCTATTTAATAACTCGAAAGGAGTGTTCTGGATTTTTTTGGTTCATTTTGTATAAGAGGTTATGTCTAATTTCAAAATATCGAGTCTGGTTAATCAATTGTTTCTTTTTATAGTCTGAGAATTTATCTGGTAAGTTGTCTGATTCTAGGTAATCATAAAGTTGGTAATATCGATTTAAATTTATGATTTAGATGATTTAGTTGTCTGGGTCAGTAGGCATGATAGAGTATCAACATTAGAGTAGATTCTTCCAGGTTTGTGAAAGATTTCAAAGTTGTAAGGTTGGAGTTTAAGAATCCATCTTCCAATTCTTCCTTTAGGCTCAGCAGTGTGTAGCCATTTTAATGCTGAGTGGTCTGTAACTAAGATGAACTTAGTAGGGCCTAAGTATTTATGAAAATGTTCGATTGCCCATACTGAAGCAGCACATTCTAATTCAGTTGCGCTGTAGTTTACTTCTTCTTTCCGTAAGCTTTTACTTGCATTGGCAATAGGGTGTTCCTTATAATTTTGGTCTAGTTGACTAAAAGTAGCACCAAATCCATAGTAAGAAGCATCAGTAGCCAGAATAAAGGCTTTCAAAAATTAGGGTAGACTAATATAGGTGCAGCAGTAAGTCAGTCTTTTAGTACATTAAAAGCTTCTTGTTGAATATGGGTCCATTGGTATGGTTCGTCTTTTTGTAACAATCGATTCAATGGTTTAGCAATAGTAGAGAAGTTTTGGATAAATTGTCTATAATATCCAGCTAATCCTAAGAATGAGCAGAGTTGGGTTATATTCCGTGGTAATTGAATCTTTTGTATGGCTTCAATTTTGGTAGGGTCTGGAGCTATTCTATTAGGTGCGATTATATGGCCTAAAAAGGGTAGTCGTTGTATCCAGAAGTTACATTTCTCAGTATTAAGTCATAATCCAGCTTGCTTGATTCTTCGAAACACTTCATTTAAGTGCTTCAAGTGGTCATCGAATGTTTGAGAGTATACTATGGTATCATCTAATTATACTACTACAAATTCTCAAGCAATTCTATCATATACTCGGTCTATAAGTCTTTGGAATGTAGCAGGAGTATTACAAGTCTAAAAGGCATCACATTGAATTCATAAGTTCCATAGCAAGTTACAAAAGCAGTCTTTTCTTTATCACAGGGGTGCATAGCTACTTGCCAGTATCCACTTGCAAGATCCAAAGTGGAAAACTAATGCAATCCAGCAAGGGTATTTAACATTTAATCTATATAAGGTAGAGGATATGCATCCTTTTTAGTGACATTGTTAAGTTTCCAGTAGTCTACACAAAAGCGTAATTTACCATTTTTCTTCTTGACTAGAACACAGGGGAAGTCCAGAGACTATTAGAAGGTCGGATAAGTTTATGTTTCATCATTCGTTGAATTTTCTCTTTAATAAATGTCTGTTCACTTGGGGGTATAGAATAAGGTCTAGAGCGAATAGGTGGTACATCTTCTGTAAAAATGCGATGAGAAACTAAATCAGTTCTTCCTAATTCATTAATGTCTGTTGCAAAAATGTCTGCAAATTTCTCAAGCAATTGTCTAAATTTAAGTCCTTGGTCTGCAGCAAGAGGACCTGTATTTAATGAAATAGCTGGGGTCAAAGTATATTCTTCATAAGGGATGAGAGTATCTATACTATATAAAGGGTAGGTATTAAATCTATAGGGTGTTCAGGGGGTTAAGAGGTCTGTTAATACAGTTGTCTGAGTCAACAGATAGTTTGTCATCATGCCTAGGATTATTTAAAAATTTGTATTCATAAGAAAAATGGTAAGGGTTTCAGTTCTTTGTTGTAGATATTGGGTGCCGTGGTGGATAAGGCGAAGTAATTGTTGATTGAAGTTCTCAAGTTTTTGAACTTGTTGTTGAAATTGTTCAATAGTCTGGTTCTGTTGGACAACTTGTTGTTGTAATGTTTCAAAAACTTCTTTAGTGACAACATCTGGATCATTTGGTACAGGTTCTAGAGGTATGGTTTCTGGTTCAAATATTGGTGGTGGAGGAGGTACACAGTCAGTACAATATCCGTCATGCTCATCGAGTTCTTCCTAGAATTTAACATGAAGACATTCCTTGCAGAGGTTGATAGGTGTGTCTGAGAAGTTTCTTCTAAGATTAGCAAGAGCAGTTTCTTTACAGAATTCAGGATGGCTAGTATCAAAAGAAATTTCAAGGGTCTGTTTAGTTGAAATTCTTCATCTTCCTCTAATATGCCATTTTCAGCACAAAGTACTAATGATATTTTTTTCTGACTCCAAGACTGATTATTGCAATCAATCATTAAAGGTTCTAAGGCTTCAGTCAGGCTTTGGTCTAATTCTTGTAAGAAAATCTTTGCAAGTCAGAAAATACGGGTCTGGTTCATTTCATACTGAGATCCAGCACTTCTGTTGGACTTGGTATAATATCTGATTCTGGTCCACAAATTATAATTAGAATTATAGAGAACATCCTGTCCTGCTTTATAAGCATAGAGGTGTTCAAGGTCACAAAACCAAAGAGCTTGTTCTAGGCTTTCCAAATTATTCATCTTAGAGGTAGGTCTGGTTTCTCCACAAATTTTACATTGGACAAGGGTTCACGTCCTTCTCTATGGCTATAATAATATATACATTGAGGGTCATCAGGAGGGAGTCCATAGTAGTAGTCAGAAACACATCCTTGACAAACAAATAATTGTTAAGAACTTGTAGGTCTTCTAGTCTATTTGGTTTCTTGCAGCGGCAGCAGTGGTAAGTACGGCTTGTGCTAAAGTTATATATTCTACGGGCTTCAATATCATCAGGGTTACACTCACATTAGCAGATTCGGTTCTGTTCCTTGAGGGCTCCAAAAGAACAGTCAACAGCAATATGTCCAGTTGCTTTACAGGTATGACAAATATTTTCAGGACAGTTTTGATACAAATGGTCATTACCATTGCAGGTACGGCAAGAGGTCCGCTTTGGTACTTGTTGTGGGCAGTGAACAGCAATATGTCAATTTTGTTGGCAATGGTTACAATGATTTGTAGGGCAGTTGGCAAAGAGATGCTCAGGTGAGCCACAATTGCCACATATACGAGGGTTAGGAGGGACACGTCTCCTATGCCTAGGTTGGTAAATAATCTATGGATTGTTATTATTATCAGAGGTAGAGGTAATGTCTGGTACTTGTGTAGTGATAAAAGCATAAGCTTCTTGAGAGCTAAGTATTCCTGTTCATAAGTGTCTAATTCAGCAGGGTCGGTAACAGTGAGTTGCGAAAGTAATGGTTTGTTGCTTTCATAGGAGGTAGGGATAGAATGTTTCTTGTTTTTCCATTTAAAAAAGTAGCATCCATTTTTCCAATTGTAACTGGCTTCAACTTTCTTTGACCAGTCATTTCCAAGCAATAATGAATAAGAGGTGGCAGGGACTACTTCAACAGTAATAGGAATAATAGCACCATCTATTTCTATAGATAAGTCTCGAATAATTCCTAAAGGGCGAGAAGAGGTTCCAGTAGCAGGTATGATAAGCCTAAGAGAGGCTTGCTCTATTTTTAATCCTAGATCCTAAACCAGTTGGTGCGCGATTATACTGATGGAGGCTCCATAATCAATAATAGCTTCATATAGTTTCTGATTAATTTTAACATTATATTTGACAGGTGTAGTATAAGCGGATGTCTGGATCAAGTTAGCAGTTTTAGCTTCTTCATACAAGTAAGAAAATAGAGCAGTGCAAATAGAAGGGTTGTCTAAAAAAGTTTCCCATTTCTGTGGGTTAAGAGGTTGGTTGGTAGCAGTAGCAGTAGAAGAAGTTCCATCAAGATAGTTAACATTTCTATAGTATAGTGAGGGGGTTCAGTTATTAGGTCTCCAAGAAGAAAATTGGTCTCGACTTCTTGAGCGATAGTCATCTCAGTCATTACGACTATCTCTATTTCTAGAGCGACTTTGGTCTCTATTGTAATAATCTCGGTCTCTATTGTCTCGACTTCTAGATCTGTTTCTATAAGAGTCACGTCGATAGTTGTTATTGTTGGACTGTCTGTTTCTTCCTCATTCATTACTTTGGTTCTTCTTTTTAAGGCGACAACATGCAATGAAGTGTCCAGTTCGACCACAATAATGACAGGTAAGAGGTTTTTTAATTGAATTGGCTTGTTTAGGAGAGTCAGCATAGTTCACGGATAGGTTAGCAGGTAGTTGTTTCTGGACGAGGTTAATACTAAGTTGAGCAATTTGTTTAGTTAGTTGTTTAATAGCTTGGTCTGTATCTGTGCTAGGAGAAGCCATAAGTTTTCCAGTTTTCTATTTGCGAGCAGTTTTTATAGCAGCATCAAGATCAGCAGGTTCAGAGGCTTGGACGTTAACAGCAAACTCAGGGCAGAGTCCTTGAATGAAAGTTGGATCACAAAGTTTGCAAAGAAGACACCTTCGGGGTCAACATGTGTTTCAGTTTTCTAAACTGGTTAATATAGTCATCGACTGAGTTGGCACCTTGCTTAATATCAAAAAGTTGCTTTTGCCAGATAGCTTTTTGCTTTGGAGTAACAAATTGATCTATAAACAAGTGTTTAAAACTTCTGTCCTCATTATCCTGATCACTAAAAGCAGTAGTTTTAGTTTCAAGGGAGGAAAACCAGTCTAGTCAATTTCTTTCAAGTATACAGGAACAAGTTCTAATTTCTGGGCAGCAGTCCATCGATTGGCAACAGCTGCATGCTTAAACTTAGAATACCATTCGAGTGGATCTTGGGTTTTATCTCCATTAAAGAAATTAACAGGAAGAATGTTCTTTTCAGTTCCTCCATGTGCAAGTGCAGCAGCTAGGGTATTAATAGCAGTAGCAGCATTAGCGATAGCTTGTTCGGCCATAATAGGAGGTAGGTTATCTACAGGTGGAGTTAAAGAGGGTTCTTGGTTTTCGTCACTAGTTTCTTCAGTAGTGTCTGGTAAAAGTCTATCCTAAATTAAAAGTGGAAGTAGTTTCAAAGAAATTTTCAAGGTCTACTTTAGCTTGATTAGATGTTAAAGTTGTAGGGCTTGCAAGTAGGCTAGTATACTGGAATAAAGGGGTATGAGAACTAATAACACTATTATCTTTACTAAAAGGGGGTAGATTAAAACCAAGAGGAGTAGTTGAACATGCTTCAGGAAGGGTAAGAAAAGGTACAGTATTAAAAGTATTATTAGATCCTTCAACAATAGAAGATCCTAAGTCTGGATATTGAGGACTATAGTTTGTAGTATCGGCTTCGAGATATGGGTCAAAAGTGGTATAGTTCCCAAAACAAGAGGAGGTAAAGTAGTTCGATGGGTAAAACGTTGGAGAATAGCAAGAGCAATTTCTCTTGGGTTGTCAAGTTCTATTTGATAATGGCAGCTAAAAATAATATCTAGAATACAAGTACGCATAACAGTAGAGTCTCTGGTAGCAGTCAAACGACTAAAATTTCTAGTAGTTTGGGAGGTATAGGAATCAGCAGAGTAGGTACCTGAATACCAATGCCAAAATCTTCTAAAATGTGTTCGAGCAAAAATTCAATCACTAGTTTGAGGTGGAGAGTAGCACTCTTGACAAGAAAGATCAGGAGTAGTAGTTGAAGAGTGTGATAGAGAAGAGCAGTATTTTGATAGTGTTCTACTAGGTGAGTTCTAATATGTTGATTATATAGTTCGTTAATATCAGTAGTTTTATGCCTTATGACTCCTGGTTAAATCTCGAAATAATTAATTGTTAGTAATATCTTGTTAGTAAGTTTAGTTAATAGATAGAATCCTTGGGCAAAGAGTCTTCCAGGATGAACAGCAGCAGCAAGTGTTGTGAGAAATAAACAGCAATTTAAATAAATAGAGTCCTTGGGCAAAGAGATTTCCAGGATGAATAGCAGCAGCAATAAGTTTTATAGAGTCCTTGGTCAAAGTAACTTCCAGGACGAACAGCAGCAGCTAGAGTTGTAGAGGTTTTGAAATATCTTCAATAATATCCAAGTGTTTTAAATGTTTCCTCCAGAAGGCACCAAATGTTACAGTAGGGAGGCCTTCTTTAACTCCTTACTATAACAATGACACGGCTACAGGGATCCTTTATCGGTTTATAGCGGTGTCCAAGAGGTAGGTATAATTCCTTAGTCTGTAAGAAATTATACTCGTCTCTAAGGGCAGTTCGTGATAGAATTACAAGAAGAAAGTATTGATTTTATTATAAATAGTTTCTTTATTAATAGTCTATAATAGGCTATCCTTAGGTTTCTGTTCCTAAGAAATCCTAGTACAAGATGTATAATAAATATAAAGAGAAGTGAGGTGTCTTGGTCTAGTTTGACTAAGGGAAATTCTGTGTCTTTAAATACATTTTAGAATAAGTGTTATAAGTGTTGATTTACAATGATAGACATTATAATCTACAAGAGCAACATAAGTGTTATAAGCGTTATAAGCGGTATAAGCGTTATAAATGGTATAAGCGCTATAAGCGGTATAAGCATTATAAGCGGTATAAGTGCTATAAGTGTTATAAGCGATATAATCGTTATAAGCGTCATAAGCGTTATAAGCAGTACTAACTATTCTAAGTATCTAACTTCTCAAGATAATAATATAATAAAATATAATAGTAAAATATAATAAAATGAAATAATAATATATTAAGATAATATAATAAACTATCGTTCTATAACAATAGTACTAGCATTAGAGTACATTCTTATGTTTATGCTATAGTTAATTTAGTGAACCAAGTTAACTATAAAAAATTAATTTGGCTTAGTCAACTTGAGTTAATTATTAATTCCAGTTTTTAATTAAAAGTTGATTTTCTTTAAAAAGCTTTTATATTATAGTTAGTGATCTGACCCAGATTGGGTGACCTGTACAGATTACAGATCAGAAATTGATATAACCTGGATCAAACAGGTCACAATTAGGAATAGTCTAAAATATAATAAAAAAAAGAAAAATAATTAATTAGATCTGTTTGATACATAATCTGCTATATAGTGTTTTGACTCAGGTGGGTGTTACCTGTGTCACCCATGAGTAGGTGGGTGATCCAGGTCAAGATGTAATAGTCTGGATAAGAATGGGTAGGTTAACCTATAGGTGACCCGTGGGTCAACCCACAGATTACCCACAGGCAGAGACCTGATACAAATTAATGCAAATTTGTGAAGTCAACAGAAACAAATTCAATAGTAAATTATTTACATACAAAATTTTAATAAACAGTATTATAGCAGATAGTATTTCTGTATTACAGCATTATGGCATTACAGCATTATGGCTTTATAGTATTACGACTTTATGCCATTATAGCTTTATGGCATTATAGCATTATGGCCTACAGCTCACAGCAATTATGGCAAAAAATACCGCAATACCATAACCATATTAATTTGTAAAGTTAATTCTATCTCCAATTATAGGTTAACCCACCTGGGTCAAATCACTAGTCATATTAACCACCTAGAATTTTTTTTAATTGACTCAGATGATCTTTGGTATTGCTTTTTTTTGGACTGACTCGTTTCAACCTGGGTGGCACATTGTCCACTCGTCAGGTAACCCAGGTGAAGATTTTTTAAACAGGCCAATTCACTAATTTTTTATTGTAATGATTAAATATGTACAATTTGCTATATTTAAAAAAAATTTTTAAAAAATATATTTTAAATCAATATACAGTTGTATGAGCTTGTACTATACAAGTGCACTAATGTGTATATGATAAAATATATTTAAAATTTGAGCAAAATTGAATTACTAGTTGTGAAAAAATTAAGCTTTAAACTAGATAATTTGATTTTTTTACTATAAATATATATAAATTACTATAGTAAATTATATAGTAAATCTTTTTAAAAAAAACTACTATTAATAATTTTTTTTATTTTATTAATGAAATATCAAAATAATTTTATTTTTATTAATCTAATAATCTAATAATTATATTAAAATTAAATAAATTAAAATTTAGTTTGTATAAAAAATATTTGAATCAAAGCTATTTAAGATACAAATCTTTTTGTGCTAAACTATATAAGTAATTGCATAATACTTATTAAAACTTACTTACTAGCCCAAAAAAAACATATAATTAATAGAGTTTTGTACTAGAATTATGATTTCTATTGTGAGCTACTATAAAAATTCTGTTATTTGCTAACTGCTAATAAGTAGGGTTCAGAATGGGCTGGGCTAAACCTGCAGGTTTGCAGGTTGGGCCGGGTTTGGGTCAAGCTGGGTTCAAAATTTTGATCTGTTTATAAAGTAGGTTGGGTTTAGACTAGGTTTATTAAATACCAGGCTTGTGTCAGGTTTTGAAAATGGGCCTGCAGGGCCCGTAGGCCCTATAGGATAACTTTCTCGTGATTGGTCAATTTTATTTAGTACTTTTACCTTCATGGTCAGACATTCATTTGATTTGCTAATGTAAATTAATTACCTGAATAACTTATTTATACTACTTTTTGAGATTGTAATGTTTCACTACTGTTTCACTAATAAAAAATTATCACAAAAGCTATTTTTTGCTTTAAACTAATGTCAATATTCATTTAAAAAAAAAATCTCAAAATAATCTGAAAACTAACTGACTTTGCTTAGAAGCAAAAATTTTACTACTCATTACTATAGTATTTGTATATAAGTGTTAAATGTCTGAAATAGTTAACCAGAAAAGACTGAAAAGAAAGAACAAGATGTAAGTTTTACATTATAAAGAACTTTTAAGAACTTTTTATTGCTGTTTAAATTATTATGTTAATAATAAATCTTAATACTTTTATGTTTTGCATATTAAATTTTATAGGAATTAGTCACTAGATTTGGCAGCTTATAGGCTTTTTTGTATGGATCTAAGCATTTAGTATGTCCAGTACTCAGGTTTGAGTTCATTGTTAAATTAGTATTCTTGGGTTACAACAGTTAGATTAGTATAGTTTTTAAATTTGTTTGGTTTTTGTAGTGTATTTGTATTTGTTAACCGTAATTAAAGGTTTTGGTTATATCTTGTAGATTCTTTAATGAATTTAGTTTAATAGTAATAAATATCACATTTGCCTACTTTACACTGTTATAGAACAATAGTTTATTATATTACCTTATTATTTTATTATTTTATTTTTATTATATTTTATTAGTATATTGTATTATATTATTATCTTGAGAAGTTAGAATAGTTGATACCACTTATAACGCTTATAACGATTATCACGCTTATAACGCTTATAACAATTATCACGCTTATAATGCTTATAACGATTATCACGCTTATAATGCTTATAACGATTATCACACTTATACCGCTTATGACGCTTATAACACTTATGACGCTTATAACGCTTATGTTGCTCTTGTAGATTATAGTGTTTATCATTGTAAATTAACGCTTATAACGCTTATTCTAAAATGTATTTAAAGACACAGAATTTCCCTTAGTCAAACTAGACCAAGACACTCCACTTCTCTTATACTTAATATACATCTTGTACTGGGATTTCTTAG
>QKWP01002350.1:7110-63533 GCA_003550325.1 Gigaspora rosea
AAAAAAATAAAAATTTCAAAAAAATAAAAATAAAACATTAATAAAAAAAAACATAAAAAAATAAAAAAAAAATCGTAGAAAAAAAATAAAAAAAAACATAGAAAAAAAAAAAAACTCATTAAAAAAATAAAAAAATCATAGGAAAAAAAATTTAAAAAATCCGTTAAAAAAATCGTAAAAAAACCATTAAAAAAAATCATAAAAAAAAATAAAAAAAAAATCGAATAAAAAAAAAAATAAATAAAAAATTTAAAATACCTGTTAAAAAAAATGCTAAAAAAAATTAATAATATAGTAACGTATGCATGTGCGCTATTAAACATAGTGCCAAATATGGCATAGACACTATGTTTATTAATGCACATGCTGGTACGTACGTGCAAAACCTGTTCACGCAAGTTTAAATGCGTGAGAATTTTTTTTAAAAAGATAACACCCGATAATAAGCAACCTTTGCTATCGGGCATAAATTCTTAAAAACTTGTATAACCCGAAAATAAGCAACCACCGGTTTTTTTTGCTTAAAATCGTCCAAAAAAAGGTTGCTTATTTTCGGGAATCTATGGTATATATGGAGCCGGATTGAGCTGAAGCCAGGAAAACTCTGGATAAAATAGGGCTTGGAGGAGTCCCTCACCAATTGGGCTGCCGGAGTTGTACCAAAGGAAAAAAACATGTGTTTTGGAATCATATACCAAGGAAAGGATGACCATTTGGGCACTTAAAGCCCAGGCAGACCAATCCTTCCGGGCTATCAGATTGAAAGTTTAGAAAGTACTGGAGGAGGTTTAAGAAGACGATAGGATGCAGGTACTGGGGTTGAGTGAACTTTACAAGGGCAGAAGTAGATAATGGTAGTGGTTGCGGTGTAATGCCTGACTGCAAGTTGTTCGCCTTGGTAAATGCATAAGTTACCGAAGTGTAGATGAATATCTGGGTAAAACAGGTACCACTCTACCAAGTTTTCCACAAGGATACCTGCCATAGAGTAAAGAGTCCTAAGAGCACAGAACCAGCATCTAGAACAATGTTCTAGTGATACAAGAGAATTGGCAGGAGGAATAAGGATCAGAGGATTTAAATAGGCAGGTTCCGTAGTTGATCTGCAGGTATGGCAGCTAGTGTAGAACCCTTTGGGCGGACTACTTAAATTAGGCACCAAAAGTGCATGTGTGACTATGTTGTACTCTCATCATTGTAACAAATGCCGGTAGATTCCCCATGTGTAGATTACCGACGGCCCTACAATCTTGAATAAAATTTTCAGATCCCAAAGCAAACACTTTGAATCCAAAAAAAAAAATAGATATATATACATGTTATATAATTTGTGACCAATAAAAAATTATGATTATTGTATAATGATTCATCAAAATCTATATATCAAATATAGTACATTTTTATAGAAAGATTTTCATATAATTGGCTAGTATAGATTAATTGCTTGGATAACTTATTTATGCACTTTAAAGTACTTTTTAAGAACTCAACCTTTTACTAACAAAAAGCTATATCAATATCTTCAAAAGAGCATTAATATTTACTATATAAAAATAATCAAAAATAATCAGTAACCCAGAGAACTTTTACTTCGAACCAAATATTTTACTGTTCATTACTATGTTGGTTATATATGTTAAATTCCAAAAATAGTTAATTAAAAAAGATATTCAAAATATAAGTTCTAATAATTTTTTTTTTTAAATGTTAAGGTGAGACCTTGCTTTTATCTTTATTAAATTTAATAGAAACTTTTTACAATACTAAAAGAAATTTCATTTTTTAAATTTAATACTAAGAATAAAAACTCGGATATATATCTAAGTAAATCTAAATACTTATCTGCGGCCTAAACCTACTAGAGTGGCCAAGGCTCATCTAGATCTAATAATTTTCTTTAACTGTTTAACTATTTAATTTATAAATTAAAAATATTTGTATTTTGTTAGGTTTGATAATATGTGTTTCATATTGCTATATTCAAGTTTTTTTGTGAATATAGATTATGCAGTTTTATATTTAAACTTTCTTGTGAATATAGAACTAGCTAGTATTTATACTTAGAAGTCTGAGTTTATTGTAGTTTTTAGATTGAATTCAGATTTAATGTCAAGAATTTTAAACCAAAGCTAATACCTTTATTATAATTAAATTTGTATAAATAAAAATACAGCTTTTGAAATAAAAATACAAAACTATATAATAATATATAAAAATATAAAAAAAGAGTTTATATATGACATATAGGCAGATTTAAGTAATTTATAAGTAGGGCTTATTTTTTTAAAACTTTAAGACTGAATAATGTTTGATCTACTTGTCCGTTTTGAATAATTTTACTACCAAAATGTTTGTCTCTTTGAGATAATTTCAATGAGCCCAAAATCATTAAATCCAATCACAGGATCGTGAGATAATGCACTGTCAAATAGTAACGCACCTAGAGGGTAGAAAAAATAGGTAGACCTATGTCTAACCTATCCATTTTTCCCACCCAACCTAGGTGCATAGCTATTTGATAGCACATTATCTCACAATCCTGTAATGATTTTGGGCTCATTAGAATCATTTCAAAGAGACAAACATTTTGGTAGTAAAATTATTCAAATAGACAAGCAGATCAAACATTATTCAGCCTTAAAGTTTTAAAAAATAAGCTCTACTTATGAATTACTTAAATTTACTCATATGATTTATGAAAAATCTGTATAATAAATAAAACTATGAGTTAGAATATTTAAATAAAATATTATAATAATATAGTTATAAGCAATAAAAAACAAACTTATCTTATTTTAAATAAAGTAAAGTAATAATTTTAATTAACCTTATATCAGGAAAATAAATATAGTGCAGATTTGCAAAGATATGTAACCTTAAAAAATTTTACCAAATTCTGCAATAACTTGTAATATAGTAGTATAGTCAAAACTCAACGATTTTGGTACTACAGTATGGACACCTAAAAACATATATAGGTACCAAATTTTTGTCTGCTGTATAATATCAATCCAGATATTTGATTGGTCAAATTCTGTATAACCAAGCTAAAATTAATTTTATTGCTAATAAAATATATGTTTTTATTTTTTTTATACTGTATAAGATGCCAAAAATTTTTAAATTATATATAACTTTAATTTAATATTATATCTTCAAAACTAAATAAAAAAATAAAAACTTTTTATAAAATTTATAGTTTAACCAAAAATCTATCAATTGTATAAAAAATTTTTTGCTTTAGTTTATTTTTTAAAAAGTTATATCAATTTAAAAATTTTACTATAAAAATATATGGCTTTTGGTATTTTGCACTATATTTGATTTGTTTTGACAAGAAGAATTAAATGGTACCAAAATCATAAATTCTAATTACTAGATTACAAGAAAATCCTATTTAAATAAATTTTATAAATACTGTATTGAACTATTTTGTCAACTAGTGGACTAAATTTAATAATTTTGGTACTATTCAATTCCTTTTGATAAAATAGTTCAAATAGTACTAAAAGCATTAAAATCAGATTACTGTTTAATAAGATATTTGCAAAAAATATTTTGTAGTATAGTTTTGTACAAAAATTTAAAATTTTTTTAAACTAGCTGTAAACCTGTGCAATAATGCACAGGAATAAACTTATAAAATTTTAAAAATAAATTTTAAAATAAAAATAAATATATAGTAAAATTTTATAATTAGTATAGAAGTATTAGATTAATAATATGCTTTTTTTAGTTTTTGTTTTTTTTCTGGTTTTCAAATAAACCTAGGCTTGGTTCAAATAAGCCTGTACTTGGTTCAAATAAATACTTTCTTGGTTCAAATATACTTATTTTTGGTTTAAATAAACATATTTTTGGTCCAAATAAAGCAGATTTTGGTTAAAATAGCCCGATTTGGTTCAAATAAACCTTATATTAGTTTAAATAAACACAATTTGGATCAAATAAACCCAATTTTGGTTCAAATAAACCTGATTTGGTTCAAATAAACCCAGTTTTGGTTCAAATAAATCTGACTGGGGTTCAAAAATAATAAGTTACCAAAATAGTATTTGTGTAATATTACACAACATTAGCAGTATATAACCAAAAATTATTTTTGCAAAAACAGTATAATGAACCTTTATGTAATCTATATGCATATATTTGTATTACGCAAATTATATTGCCCAATAATATAGCAGTAAAAATAGGTAACACAATTTAATACAATTATTTATATTGTTAGTCTAAACGTTACCTTGCAGCTAAATGCTACACTTGAATTTTTTTATAATATAGTATAGATTTCTGTACAAAACTGTGCTACAAAATGTTTTTTGCGAATTTCTTATTAACCAGTGATCTGATTTTAATGTTCATAGTACACTCTTAGTACAGTTTAAACTGGTTTATCAAGAAAAATCGAATAGTACCAAAATTATTAAATTTAGTTAGGGCGCTGACAGATATTACATAATATCCATTTACTATGAGAGTACACCTTTCCCCCACATAAAACAAATTCTGATTGGTCGATTTAAAAAATTTTTACCTGCACTATAGTGCACCCTAGTCCCGTGATCGATATAATAATTTACGGCATGGCAATTAATTAACAGTAATTTATATTATACACAATCAATTTATTATACTTGCACAGCATAATACAACGATTATATCATTACAAAACGATACTAATTCGTATCTATCCTAACCCTAACTAAAACCATAATAAAAGCAATAAAATCCAAAACACCCTATCCCTAACCCTAAATAACACCAAAAGCGATGAATTCAAGAAGCTATAGCTCAATTAATAGCAAAGCTGATGAATCCAAGACTCTCAATTATGATAACCACCAACGATAATAACGAAATTGATAGTAAAAACTTCAATAGCGACGATATTAAAAACAAAAGTATTTATTTCACCACTCCAATAACGATAACGACAACAAGACTAACAAGAACAAAGTAATTGCACAATGGCACCAGACAAGTGATAAGCGACAACCCAAAGAAAAAAATGTTAATAAAAGCAAAAAAAAGGAAAGCAAAATCAAACCAAAAGAAAAAAAAGATCCTATTATATTCAAGAAATGGCGAAAAAATGATTACTATAAGTTCGCAAGACCGACCTAATCTAGAAAAAACTGAAAGCATTTACAAGACAAAAATAACAATAAAAAATGAAACCATACGTCCCGATTTGCAAGTTCTATACTTCACAAATTCCAAAAAATCTCTACGTCCTGGATTCGCAGTCATATACTTCACAAATCCCAAAAAAGCCCTAAAAAACTAGAATAGAAAGAAGAGTAAGTAACATATTCACAAGCAAGAAAAAAGCAAGAACAACGAATTTTTCAAGACAAATACCCCACAGTTTCCAAGAAGCCTAGCAATCCTTAAAAAAATAAACTGTGCTTTAATAATGAATTTATGAATCAAAAAACATGAAAACATATGCCCCAAATACCAACTAAATCTAACCTTCTACGTTGTTCAATGATTGCTATGTAATAATGCGCTAGTAACAAAACTAGGTACCAGAAATAGCTTCGCTAACCAACGCCATCATTACCAACATACAAGAAGCGACACCTAAACAACATACTCGATAGCGACACAAATTCCCACTAGCAACAGCCAACAATAACAGTAACTCATAATTAACCAAAGCACTAATGATGAAGTGACACCAACTCTAAATGATAGCTCCGTTAACAACGACGATACTAACTTCAAGGAATACCAATGACACCAACGACAATAACTGTTATAAAAGAAAAAATATATTATTAATAATAATATACAGTATAATGCGTTAAAAAAAAATCAACTGATCTGATACAATTGATGATCAGTATTTATACTCTGTGATCGGGGTGCACCATGAACTAAAATATAAATCTCTTATATTACAGTATTATATATATAATTATATATAATATATATGTGTAACATAAGATTTCTCTGACCCCCCTTCCCTCTAAAAATATTACGTAATATCTGTAAGCGCCCTTAACTTGTTGGCAAGATAGTTTAATATTTATAAAATTTATTTAAATAGGATTTTCTTGTGTTCTAATAATTGAAACTTAACAATTTGGTACCATTCGAACTGCTTTATCGAAACAAATTAAATGGTACCAAAATCATTAAGTTTCAATTACTAGATTAAAGTTATTGCAGAATTTGTTAAAATTTTTCAAAGTCACAAATCTTTATCACATCATATTTATTTTTTTGATATATATAGTGATCGAAATTTTCATAATGCTTTCTTCAATAAAAATGTTTTATATCTTAGGGGGCTTCCAGAAATTACGTAATATTTTTGTTACTAATAAATTTCAAAATTTTACCCCATTCACCCCCACCTGATACTCTATTAGCCAATCAAATTTTATATTTTTTAAAATTTATTTATATGTTTTAATTTATGAAATTAATAATAACTAGTTCTCTACTAGACCAATTTAGATGATTTAACTACCAAAATGTTCGTTTTACTGAGACAATTCTAACAAGCCCAAAATCGTTAAAATCAAATTATAGAGTCCCATGATCATTCAACTTTTGTGTAATTTTAATAGTAATTTTTTAGAATCACTAAGTAAATTTCTTTAATATTGAATAACTTTTGATCCACTGCCCATTTTGGATGATTTAACTACCAAAATGTTCGTCTCAGTGAGACGATTCTAACAAGCCCAAAATCGCTAAATTCTAATTACAGGATTCCAAGATCAAAAAAGATTTGTATTGTTGGACAGGCAATAAAATCTTTATCGATCTTGGAATCCTGTGATTGGAATTTAGCGATTTTGGGCTTGTTAGAATCGCCTCACTGAGACGAACATTTTGGTAATTAAAATAATCCAAAACGGGCCAGTGGATCAAAAGTTATTCAATATTAAAGAAATTTACTTAGTGATTCTAAAAAATCACTATTATAATTACACAAAAGCTGAACAATCTTGGGACCCTGTGATTAGATTTTAATGATTTTGGGCTTGTTAGAATCGTTTCAGTGAGACGAACATTTTGGTAGTTAAATCATCTAAATTGGTCTAGTAGATCAATAGTTATTAATAAGTCTATAATTTTATACTATATATTTGTTTTGTCCCAATTCTAAATATAAAAATATTGCTGATCTTATCCGGATTGACAATTAATTAATTTGCTAAAAATTTTTTTGAAATTATATAAAATTAAGGATTAATCATTTTGTAACCGTAGGTTACTGTAACCCGTAACTAAGATCAGGTGTAACGTGACTATCAAAACAACTTTTTTATAAGAATAAACCTGTGCAATTAAGGTTAGGGTTAGCGTGAAGCAAGGGGTTAGAAAAGGCTATAGTATTTCAAAATTTAGCAAGAAATTTTTTTTGTTAGAACCCGAAAGGTAGTTTCCTATATGAAATTTTAAATTAGAAGCAATTTTTGGCAAAACGAACGTTTGTTTTGACTCTTCCCAAATGTGTAATATTACACCTGATCTTAGAATTCGATTGGTTGATTGGGATGCGGTTACAGTAACCGCGGTTACAAATTTATTAACTCTAAGATTAAAAAAAATTTATTAAATTTATTAAGATAGTTGTTAAGATATTTAAGCTAAACTTTTACTTAAAAAAATTTGGCACTTTTTTACTGACTTACCCCATATTATGTTATATTATAGTTATAATACAGTGTTTATTTCAAAATATTTTGAAATATATTGCGTAATATTGCAAAATATATTAAATAAAAAAATGCAATTTACCCTTTATAGGAGTTGCAGGAGGTAATATTTTGCATATTTTGTGATCTTTTTACATTGTTTCGCAATATTTCAAAATTTTTAAATAAACGATATACATATTCATATAATAATGCTTTTTTACAAGTTTTTATATTATTTCACAAGGCTTCGCAATTTAATATAAAATTTTATATTTTTTTTATGGAAAAAACTATTGTACACTACATGTAGGGTTCTCAATGAGCCGGGTTGGACTGGGTTTATCTAAACCCAAGCCTGGCCCAAGCCGGCCCAATTTATCATGGGTTTGAAATATAAACCCAACCCGACCTGAGCTTAGCCTAGCCCAACCCAAGCCTGGCTCAACCCAAGCCCGCCCAACCCAAGCCTGGCCCAACAAGCCTGGCCCAATCCATAATTTGCAAATAGTATTACTAGTTAATTAATCACCGTAAAATTATTATTGATTAGTTGGTAACTTAACAACTAATCAATTTTTAATTTGGAACACTAAGATAATTATATTTTCCAAATAACTTAATTATTAAAATATATATTCTTGAATCTATTATATTATGCTAAAAATTATACACTTTACCAAATTAACTAAAATATTATTTGGTTATTTTTATTAGATATTTCAAGAATTATAAAAATAGCTAACTAAATTAAAAAAACTATAGTTCAAAAAGAAATAAAATTTTAACATCTAATTTAAATACAATAGGCCTGTAACTAGTAATCTAGGCCCTATGCCAACAAGCACAGAAAAGAAAATAAATAAGGCTATTGAAAATAAAGAAGGAAAAGAAGAAGATAGGAAGCAGAAAAAAGCAAGTTCAGCAAAGAAAAAAACTATATATTTTTAATGAGTATTGCTGGGTTTTATCAGGCCTCTTTATAAAACCTGGGCCCGGCCCATTATTTTACAAGCCCAACTCAAGCCTGGCCAATTAATCACGGGCTTAAAATTTGGGCCCAGGCCTGGCCCAACCCACAAATTACCAGGTTTGGCTCAGCCTGTTGCAAATCCTAACTATATGTATGTACATGGGTACTAATTAATTGATTTGCAAATTCGCGTAAAATATAAATTATAGACCAAAATTAAACCTAATTTAAGATTAGCAGTTAGGTTTAGGGTCAGCTTTGGGATTGGAAGGAGTTATAGTTTATATAAAATTTTGCAAGGAATTTTTTTAGTTAGAGCCCGAAGAGTGGTTTTATAAGCAAAATTTTAAGTTATCATATGTAGCTGTATTAAGTTATCATATGTACCTGTGTTTATAAGCTAGTGTACAAATAGTAATTGCCTTTTTTTATTTATTATTATTATACATTATATTTAAATATTTTTAATCATTGGTTTAGGCCACAGATAAGTACTAGGTCTACTTTTGTTTATCTGCTATATGTCTGAGTAGAGGTCTGACTTGGTCAAAAAATAAGTATTCGAATATTCATTTGTTCAATATTTTTTTATTCAAATATTGTTCAAAAATTTTGAAAATATTCAATGAATATTCACTGAATATTCATTGAATATTAAATATATTTCAAATTAAAAAATTATATAATATCTCACTTGAATTAGCCAATAAAATTACAAATAAATTATTAAAAAATAAATAAAATTATAAAATTATATATATATATATATATATATTTAATGAATATTCAATGAATATATTCAGTTAAATTTTAAATATTCGAATATTCATTTAGTGAAAAATTATATATTCAAATATTCGAATATTCAGTAAATATTCAGTGAATAGTATTCATCAAGTCAAACCTCTATATCTGAGTTCTTTTTCTTAGTATTAGATTTAAATTATGAAGTTTTTTCCAATTGTAAAAAGTTTCCATTAAATTTAATAAAGATAAGAGCAAGGTCTCACCATTAACATCAAAAAAAAAAAATTTTTTTTAATCAATATCTGATATTACAGTACATATTTTATTATATATTATATTTTAATTATTATACATTCTTTATAGTATTATTTTTACATTATTATATAAAATATTATTTTAACTACTTTCGCACTTCTTCATATCTAATTCTATTACTATATACAAAAAACTAGCTCTACACACTTATTTTCATTTACCCCATAGTTACAATACATGATACTTAAAGACTAAAATAATTTTAAAAGCTAATAGCTCTTGATACAGAAAAGATATTAAAAAAAAGAGCTATTAACTTGTAGTTTAGTTAATTTACTAAGGTGGATATAGATATTATGATGTACTACCAATTATGCGCACTACTGATATCTTATAATCTACTAATCAAAATTCTACAAATTTGGTACCAATTGATTTGTCTTAGTGAGACGAATCGATTGGTACCAAAATCATAGAATTCTGACCAATGGAACAGAAGATATTACTATTAAAGTAATATTTAAAGCAGATATAGATATTATGGCGATAGAAGTATTGCAGTATACAGAATATCTTATTAACCATCGATTAGAATCATGTAATTTTGGCACCATTCGACTTGTCTCATTAAGACGAATCAAATGGCACCAAAATCATGTGATTCTGATTGATACTTCTCAAAATATCATAATTTAACCAAAATAAGCTGTACAAAGCAAATTTTAAAATTAATATAAAATAATGAATAATTCTTGATAGAACAGTCTGTTTCGATAATTTTGTCACCAAAATGTCTGCCTTGAAGAGGCGATTACAACAAGCCCAAACTTGCTAAATTCCAACTATGGGATTATAGGATCATTAAGGTTTTATTATTGTTTTGATGAAAATAGTTAAGTTTAACTAATCAAATATTCATCAAAAACAATACAAAACCTTAGCGATATCATGATCCCATAATTGGATTTTAGCAAGTTTGGGCTTGTTGGAATCACCTTTTCAAGACAGACATTTTGCTGGTAAAATTATCAAAAATGAACTGGTCTACCAAGAACTATTTATTATTTTATATTGATTTTAAAATTTGCTTGGTGCTACTTATTTTGGTTAAATGATGATATATGGAGTGTCTTCAATTAAAAGGGCCCATTTTTACATATATTTTATTTTGAGATATTTGAGTTTAATTATTTGTTTTGATTTTCGGACTGATCCGGGATCAATCAAATTTCACGATATTGATTAGTTAAAGACGGCAGGTGACTATCGGGTAAACTCGTGACGTGTTGGCTCTACGCAGCCTCATGTAATTTTTCTTTTTACATTATCTTGATTTTTTATTATGTAATTCAACTTTCATTTATAATTAAAAAAAGTCAATCATGTCAAAATTTATATGAATTTAACGAAAACTCATTTTTCAAAAAAATGTAAAAATGGGCCCTTTTAATTGAAGACACCCCATATTGAGAAATATTAGTCAAAATCATATGATTTTGGTACTATTTGATTTATCTCAATGAGATGAGTCGAATAGTATCAAAATTGTTCGATTCTGATCAATAGTTCTTAATAGATCATAAAAAATAGTATGTGCATGCTATAATTCATCTTTTTAATTTGTTTTTTTTTAAATAACCTATCTTATGACCTGTGATTGGAATAGAATGATTTTGGTACCATTCGATTCATCTTAATGAGACAAATCGAATGGTACCAAAATCATTCAATTTTGATTAATATATTATGTATTTATTAGCTAAAATACTTAGCTGTGCATAATACTATATCCACTTTACAACTTAGCTTTGTTTTTTAAAAAATTATTATTTGTTTCTAAGTTATCCTTTAAACTGTAATCCAGGCAAATTTGTCTAAATTTTTTTAGAAATATTACATTTTTTTAAATAAAATAACAATTTATTAAGCATATGGGGTATACTTTATTTATAGAATATTTTCTTTAAAAGATATTTTATAAATTTTATTATGAAGGGTGTGGTGACTTAGGGAAGTTGTTAAGTTGTCACCCCCAAGCGACAGGTCTAGAGTTCAAATCCCACTGGAGACGGTTTAGAAAAATAGGCCTGTGTACCGGTAACATTTATTCGATGATCGGTTGAGTATATTACCTGTAGTTCTTGGTTACCATTTCAAATAGGAGCTTTCGGGCGAAGTTGTATTTTGTGACACAGACAAATCCAAGGAACCGGAATATTTGAAACCCGTTTGGCAAGACCTGAGTAAGGAGGTAGTGAAGATCTTCGACGATACTGCGGATCCGGAATTTGAGACTGAAGAACTGGACGAACACCCCAGGGCAAGTGGGGCACCAACCTGGCCGCCGGAGACGTACCGGAGGAAAAGGTCCTATGCTATAGAATTAGGAACCAAGGGAAGTTAACCAAAAAAGGCACCTAAAGCCAAGGTACAATGACCCATCTGGGCTAACTGGTTTGGTAGTTGGGAGGGATTGGTTATAGGACTGGTGATGTAGGTATCGGGATCGGAATGAACCTTGCAAGAGCAAGGATACCGTGCAGTTCAATGGTTAGCCCTGACTGCTAGTGGTGGCCTCAGCCATTGCGAAGATATTCAATGCCTAATCTAGAAATGTGTGGGACATAGAAAGATTAGGGGTATGTACTACACTCTCCTTAGGGCAATCTGGTAGTATGAGAACCCTATTGGATTATCTATAGAATTAGGGTACAAGTAGTATAGCAGATGTCAACCTGGGTGGTCTTCAATTAAAGCAGCACGAGGTTATGTGTTGGCATGATTGTGGGGGGTGATACAGGACGGGGGATACCAGAGAGTTTAAATGGGTAACCTCCTAGTTAGGTTACAGGTACGGCATATAGTGTAGAACCTTCGGGCGGACTACTTAGATTAGCCGACCAAAAGTTGCACATGTGGCTACATGTACTCTCGTTAACCAAAAATGTATTATCCAAAAACCTAATAAAAATCCGCCTTCATGCGACATTGCGGAGGTATAAAAAAAAAAAAAAATTTTATTATGAAAATTTTTTAAAATTATTAATAAACTTTAAAGCAATAAAAGTTTAAAGTTTTTATTTTAAAATTTTTACTATAAAATTTTTCTTTAGGTTTTCTTAAATTTTATATGTTCCTGTCTATAAAAAAAATTTTTACTTCTAATACAAGTCCTAATTTTTACAAGTAAATCACAAAAGTTGCAATAATAAAAGTTGTAATCCTTTTTATAACCTATATCATGCTATTAAATTAGGAAGCTAGAGCTAATATTGATAGAGTTCGCCAAGAAAAAGTGGATAATTTTTTTTGATAAAAAATTTTTTAAAATTTGTCTATTTTTTAGCTTATTAGCAACTTAAACTTTTTTCTTATAATATAAAATTAAATACTACTATAATATAATCCTTATTTTCAAATATTATCAAAAAAAATTTTAATTAAATATCTTAAGTTTAAAAAAATATAGATCTTTAAGCATATTTATAGCAATTTTCTAGCCAAATTTGCCTGGATTTGCTTACAGTTTAAGGGATAACATTTTAAAGATGTTTAATTTTTATATAATACATAAAAAAATTGCCAAAAATGGGGTTCATTAAAGCCGGGCAGATCAATCAAGCTGACGGTCCAGGGACATGCAAGTCAATTGACTTCGTGATTATTGACCAATCAAATCTCGAGCATATGATCAGTTAAAATAATTACGCCAATCTAAAAAAATATGACTTCACGAAGCTATTTAAACCTAAAGCTATTCAATTCTATAATATGTGGGATAATGTTATAAATTGGACTGACCTTTTTCTGGCCGAAATGTTAAGTTTTTAGAATCTTTTCGCTATGATAAAATTCTATTTTTTACCTACTAGCTACTTTAGCCTCTCGGACTTGGGCTAATTTTCTTTGGCGACACTTTTGTTGGTTGGTTAGAAGTTTTTGCCTACCTGCTTGTCAGGAAGCGGATCAGGCTTTTAACTTTTGATGGTAGAGAGGGCAGTATTTTTGGAGTTGTTGTTTTTGCTGCTTTTTCAGATTGTTTGATTAAGAGTTCTAATTCGGTAAAAGTGTATTTTTTTATTGGCCGCTAAAAAAAGCAAATCTTTTCTGTTTGTTTTTTTTTTAACTTTTCTAAACTTCTGTAATGAGTGAAACAGCAATTATAATCGAAGAATTCTCTATTAAATATTTTCTTTGCTCTTTTACTTATGTGTTATTCAGTTTGTAGGTAGGTTATTTATAAAATAATATACATGTTTTATCATCATAGAAATTTATTAAATATTATTTACACGTTATCCTTATCCAGTTTGTAAGTATATGATTAATTCATAGCATAATGCATGCATTTTATCGTTATAGAACTCTATTAAACGTTACCTCTTTTTTCAAAGCATTTTATCAATAGAATCTCTATTAAATAGTATTTATCTATTCTTCCACTTATGCGTTAAATTATATGGTTTATAGGAATATTAAATATTACTTCTCTGCTCTTTTACTTACACATTAATTATTAGTTTTTATTTTATTTTGTACATATTTTATTTCTCTTAAATATTATTCTCTATTTTTTCACTTGTATAATTTATTTATCAAATAATATACACATTTTATTGTCATCAATAAAATTTATTATTAAAAATTACTTATTTCTTTTACTTGTGTTAAATTATTGAATTATTGCGAAGTAAATATTTAAAATTATAATAAGAATTTTTTTTTAATTATTTAACATAATATTGTTACTAGACAAATAATCTTTTATTTAATTTTTTTCAATTACAGGTTCCAATACCCTCCCCAAATCTCTAACAAATTTCACTGCTTCATCTATGTTTTTCTCAGCCAACTGATAATATTGATCTTTAGTTCTTTCGAACAGTTCATTCATAATTCGCTGACTTTTTTCAGCATTTTTTTCAGCATCCGACTGTTAAATTGGTGGTACTTCCACTAACGCGCGCGACTAATATACTTCCAAACCACTTTCATTAAAGGTTTGTTGAAAGCAGTCCCACACTTCCGATGTTAAAATACTGGAGTCGCCACAAAGTTGTTCATGAAAGATATGGCGGCAGGGTAACATATAATGGGTAAAAAATTTGCAAGAACATTCAGCTGTTTTAAGATTGGGCACCTTCTTCCCTTCTTGCAATCTTTTTGAAACCGCATGCGCTTCTTCCGCAATAAGTTTTTGAATAGGAAAGGGAAATTTTTGGATCTCAATAAGGAGTTCAGGTCTTATATTAGTGATTGAAATCTTTTTAATCTGAAAATTAGCCACGATTACTTTTGCATCGAAATCTTTTTTACTATCAAGTTCGAGTATCTTTATACACGCACCTACAATAAAATAATCGAAATTAAATCCGTTATTAATATTATTGCTATTTAAAAAAAAAATTATTATGAACGGTCTATTCGCAAATTATATATAAAAAAGTTTTTTTCTTTACGTTTTTAAAATAAATATTTAATGCAACATGACCGCTTGCATTATATTATTGAGAATGATAAATAGAATAATATAAAAATCTTTAAAATAAAGCATATTATATTAATCAGTAAAAATAGCCAATGTAAAATTAAGAAATACAAAAAACCTATAAATCAAGCTATTTCTTACTCTAACTATAACCTGATTTCAAATAGACCAAACAATGTTAATTTTTGGTTCTTATGACTTGACCAAGTCATTAAATCCTGCTTTAATCTTCAAAATGTAAGCTAATTAAAATAATATATAATAATAATAGTAAGGATTTAACATATTTCGCTTAAAAAAATCTAATGATTCAAGAAAGATTGTGCATGACCGTTCATATTTTTCAAGTGAAATAACTCGTACACCATCTACAACCACCTATTGCAAATCTCGCCAACCTTTTGAAAGTTATTTAATCTATCAATCTCTACTTGTCCATTCTTGAACTGTTCTCAGAGGCTACATGCCTTGCACCAGGACTTTGAAGTGATGCCGTTTACGATGTATGCGTTTTCCATTAGTTCTTTTAAAACTAAATTTTCGAGTACTAGCATATATTTATTTGTAGACATGTTTTGAGGTAGCCTATATATTATAAGAGCAATCTCATTTGTTTACTGCATTTAATGTTATTTTCCGATTAACAATTTAACATATAAATAAATATAAAAGCATGTTACTAATTAAGAGATACTAGTAAGGTATTAGCTTACCTCGCTCATAAAGTCTAATGAATTATAAGATCAGGGAAAGTTTTGAATGCTAATCTATATAATAGTAACCACTTGTATTTTCGAAATTCTCATACTATCTAACCATATTGTTGAAAATTCATCATCAATCTTTTTTTTTTTTAAACTTTCTTTTTCAAGGGATGCTTGTTGGCGTACTATAACCAATTTTCTAAAGAGGAACCTTTTCGATAATGTTCAAATGCATAATTTTGAGATTCATTTATGCAATTATTAAAACCTTCATTTCCACTTAACCATCATGTATTTTATGAGGACCAATCTAATAATGATATTCTGATTTATCTTTTTTAACACCGGTTTCGTAATTGTAACAAATAGCGACTTAAAAGTTCCCATTAAAATTCTTGTTTTAGCGGATAAGTGATTACTTTATGTTCATCATTCCAACTCTAATTACATTTAGATAACAATGTGTTAATTCTACAAATTTATAATTAAATCAGCCATAAAATTTATGAAAATTAATAAATAACTTATTTATTAATCCAATAATCTTCATTGGCTTTATTCTTCTTCTCTGTGCCAATTCCGTAAGTGTAACAAATGGCAGTTTAAAAATTTCAATAGAGTCACCTAAGTTAATTTAAAATAATGCATAATTGCTTTACTTAACGCTATATAAGCCATATTAGCAGATAAATGTTTACCTTTTCAACTCTAATTCCATTTAAATGACAAATGAAACGTTCTATTAAGATTTTTCATCACAAACTTTTGGTAGGTGCTTAATATTTATCTTTTTAGAAATTATGAGGACCGAGTAATTTGTGGAACCACAAATTGAGTGCCCTTATATTCGTCTTTTTGATTCCTGTCTCACATAGATAATAGGGGCTTGAAACGTTCCGTCAGAATTACTTAATTCACAGTAGTTGATGCCTTATATACGTCCTTCAAAGATCAAAATCCATGAACAAAATTAAATGTTCTTCCTGCATTCCCTATCTTAGCAGATTTGTTTGATAATAAATGAATGCTTGCATAAACTATAGATGGTTATAAGATCACGAGATTTAAGCTGTAAGGTGCATTATTAATTAAAACGAACTAAAATTAGTTTTAAAAAAGTTACTTGCCCTTCAATGACTTTTATCTTTTCTTCAGTCTTATGTTTGTATTTTGCACACATCGTCCATAGTTTAGCCTTATTATCATTTTTGCTAGAACTCTTATCATAAAGATTAACTTTAATAAATGCCCTAAGTCTTGAATATTCAAATAAAATTACTTTATCTAGTTTGAATATTTTCGCAGCCGATACTTTTCGGCTCAAATTCACTTTGGCAATGCCATTTGGTAATGAAATAATGCCTTGCATTTATCATTTATTTTAATCTGATCCAATTCCACTTTAACGATAGTTAGCTTAAAAATTCTATCAGGATCGCTCATTACAGAAGTCTTTGAAATGAACCTTAGTAGATTTTGAAGACACGTAATGAATGCCTTACATTCATTATTTTTTCACATTCTTATTTAATTAACATTGTCTAGTCTTGATACGTTGAGTTACCACACTTTAAAATCCTAATAAATAAAAAATACATGCCAATTAGACCATGCGTTTTCGAGCTTTTTTCCTTGAGCTCACTGTGGTAAGATTCAAGGGGATTTGTTGATGTAACCTGAAGAAGAAGGTGTGAGTATTGTCGGGCCCAAAGGGCCCATTTATGAGAATTTTTTAAATAATTCCTGGTGATATATTTAACAACTGCTGGAACAGGGCAGTTAGTTATAGCATCTTGGATGACACTTTCACATCCAACCTTGGTTCTTTTATGCATTGCGTGGGTCATTTGGTCAAGAGTTGATCTGTGATATATATTTTTTATCTATGTGCGTATAACATGAACTGTGCAAAGAAGAATACTACACTCTTGCTCTCCAGCTTGAGAACCTGGAAAGGCTGCCTCAATACCATTAGCTTCTATACTACTCTGATCAAGAAGCATATATCGTGGGTTCCAGTAAGGGGCAAACTTTCAAATAATCTTTAATGCTGACGTTACTGTTTCACTATTCTCATTACTAACATAAAAATGCGCTCCTACATTCCAACAACCATAGCCATCACGAACATATAATGTGAACAATCGCCATCCATGCTTATTAGTATTATGTGTCGAATCTATAAGAGTTAGCCAACCATGTTGCATTAGACTTTTTAATTGCTCTGAATTTGCGAAACAAAATCCATAGTAAGATTTTTGAACAAAAAATCGTTCTATATGATAGTTTTTTTCAGTTAAGAATTTTAGTGTTTCAACAATATCAGCTTTTATATTAGATTTACCAATAAAATGTGAATTCATCGAGCCCACAAGTTTAAATTTAATGTTTGTAACATCCTGTGTCTTGAGATATTCTATACCTGAGTTTTCACACACTTTCTTAGCTTCATTTTGAACAACACTTGCAATTGCTGAGGGGTGATAACCCTTGATTGCTTCTTCACTTACTAACTCTTTAATGAATTTTGAGTGCTTTCGCATATCAACATCATCAATTGTATGACTATGGTCTGGAGTGCTATTTACTCGTTCAACACGAACAATTTTTGTAGCAAAAAACCAAGTTATCTTTATCTTGGCTTTACATTCAATTGGAGGTCGCTTCCAAGTTACACAAAGCTTTTCAGGAGGGACATCTTCTTTTCTTTCACTTGATTCCCTTGGTTTTGTAAGCGACACACGTAAGTTTTCCATTCATCACCATTTTTTTGCTTATAACCATTAAACTTTGTCCAGAAGTTGTTAACAAGAGCCTATTGTTTTTCAAACTCTTCAACAGGAAGCTCAAATGAATTATTAACATTAAAATAACGTTCACGTAAGCCCGACATTATTGATAAAAAATTTTGTTTCTTAATAGTAGAAGTATTGTATGACTTTTAAATTTTTTAAAAAAAAAATTATGCAAAAAATTTTTATAAAAAATTTTGTACAAAAAAAAGAGGTATCACGTTGAGATTCAAAAAAATTTAATCAAAAATTTTAAAAACACTTCTAGACAAAAAAGTTTTAAGCACAGATTTTAAGTGCAAAAGAAAACTAAGTATAAAAAAAAACTTTAAGTACGAAAAAAACTTTTAAGTGCAAAAAAAACTTAAAGTGCAAAAAAAAACTTTAAGTGCAAAAAAAAACTTTAAGTGCAAGAAAAAACTTAAGCACAAAAAAAAAGCTTTAAGTGCAAAAAAAAAACTTAAAAGCAAGAAAAAAAATAGCTTAAAGTGTTCTAAACTTCAAAGTACTAATAAAAACAAAATTGATTATCGTATAGCACATTCTGTTATTTGAGTTTTGATTGGTCTACTAATTATAGTGGTCAATTGACATGCATGACCCTGGATCGTTTTAATTGATCTGCCCAGCTTTAAGGATCCCCCAAAAATGGAACAAATCATATGATTTAGTCTTCTATAATTGGTCAATTTTAAAAATAAAATTTTAAAAAATGTTTAGCCAATCAGATTTTAGCAAATTAAAATATAAAAATCAAATTTTAGCTATTCAAAATATAGAAAATCAGCAAACCCTCAAAATTTACTATGAAAATTTTTAAAATGGAACAAGGTTATATGATTTTAGTCTTTAAGTGGCATGCACTGTAGCTATTATCTTCACTTTTTTGTTTTCTATTGTTTTCGCTTTGGCTATTTCTTTTGTTTTAGCTATAACCTTCGTTTTTGCTCTCATTTTCTAAATATTTCAAAAAAGTGAAAAAAATAAAAAAAACATTTCTTAAAAGTGTTGGTATTTCTTGCAAATTGCCAGAACAATCTAATATGTTCTTTTGGTATTTTTGTAAAGTGCCAGTAAAGTCGCAAAGTGTAGAAGAAGTCAGGAATAAATAAAATAAAATAAAAATTAAAAAAAATAAATAAAAAAAAACAAATAAAAAAACCAAAAAGTGTAAGCAAACTAATAAAAAAAAAATAAACAAAGCCTCAAATCTTTATTTTCTGAAGTAAGAGTTCACGTTCTTGCAAATTCAGAAATTGTGAAAGCTGGGTTAATGTTCTTGCAAAATGCTATAAAAGTTGTGAAGTGCCAAAAAAGTCTGGTTGGTTTTTTTAAAAGCACCAGAAAATAAGAGTTCTTTTCTCGCAAAGTGCCAAAATAAAATAAATTAATAAAACAATTTAAAAAAAAAAACAAAAAACAAAAACAAATTATGTCAAACGAAAAAATAAATAAATTTCTAACTAAACCTTTATTTCTTTAAAGAAGCGTTCTTGAAAATTTAAAATTTGCTAAAGATATCAGCTATGTATTCTTGCAAAGTGTCAGAAGTTTGGGTTGGCTTGCACAAGGTTTTGAAAAATTGTTTGTTTTTTTGTAAAGTACCAAAATAAAAATAAAATGAAAAAATTAAAAAATAAATAAATAAATAAAAAATTGAAAAAACCAAAATAAAAAAAAAACAAAACAAAACCAAAAAATAAAACAAAAATAAAAAACAAAATAAAACAAAAAAGCAAAAAAAAAACCAAATAGAAGATCTAATTATAAACAAAAGATCTAATCTAATCATGTAGTACAAAATTTGAATATCATTAAACTATTTCGAACTATTTTAAAATATTAGTCTAATGCACAATCCAGGTTATAAATCTATGATCTAGCTTGGTTTTCTAGTCCTAAAATATTTTGAAAGAGGATTGAAATATTTTGTAATATATTTTGAAATATTTTGAAATTACTTACTAAATCTTTTGAAAATTTGATATTTCGAAATATTTCAAAATATATTATAAAATATTTTGCTTATATTATAGTTTGTAAGACCTTATGTAATATTATACTATTATAAATTTGCTAATATAATAAAGAAAAACAGTTAGATACATTATAGTAATGAAATAGATCTGGTTGAAATGAAGTACTAAAATCTAAAAAAAGATGGCAAAGTTGTACTCTGGCATTTTTAATATAGCTAATATACAATATGTAATTTTTTTTTAGCTAAGCCTTGATTGATATGCAGATATGACCTAAAAGGGTTCTTCAAAATCGAATCAAATTGAATATCAGGCATATTTGAATTTGATCAAATCAAATAAACCCTTAATTTGAATTTGATTTATCAAATCAAATTAAATCAAATTTATTTGTAATTTTTAAAAAGAAAATTACTATTTGTACACAGGGTATTTGAATACGGAGTATATAAAACCAGCCAATATCCTAAAATTTTAATTAAAAAACCTTTTTTTGGCTTCTAACAAAAAAAATTATTTGCGAAATTTTGGTATAAACTATATCTTATCTTCAAATTCACCTTTACTCTAACTATAAGAAAGGGCTTAATTTTTCATTCATAGAAATTGTTTTGATTAGCATGTTATACAAATTTGCAATCACAGAATTAATAAAGTTAATACCTGTGTACCATACACCCCATGTATAATTAGTAAAAATATTTTAAAAAATTTTAAAATTTTGATCACTTTTTAAATTTTTCAATTTACACAAAATTTTACTAAGTTAATTGATTTTTTGTATTAAGTGAAAATGTTCTTCTAATCAAAATAGTTCTAGTTTTATAGAACAATAAAGGCAGTTATCTTAATAAAATTTTGTGTAAATAGCTATCAAATCTATAGTTTCAATAAAAATTTTCAAATATTTGTCAAATTGAATTAAATATTTTGTCAATTTGAATTTGATTTGATTTGAAATTTCTGTATTTGAATTTGATTTGAAATCAAATATTTGATCAAATCAAATTGAATTGAATTGAATTGCAGAACCCTATGACCTGATAACAAAACTAATAAATCAACTTATATAAATTGATTTCAGACTCAAGTTAAGCATAATGAGTTTTAAATTTAATAATTAAAATCATATGATACAAAAACTGGTCAACTTATAATTAAAAGTTTTACTATAGATTTTTGGGTTATAATTTTATAAAAATAAAATTTACATTTTATAGTTTAAAAAATTTAAAAATTTTTAAATAAAAGTCCAGGTGGGTGGGTTATTTTTTTTTTATCTTATGCTATGAGAACCAAAAAATTAACTTTATATGGTCTAAAAAAATAATCAATAAAATATTAATTAAATTATTTATATTGTATATATTTCTCTTAAATAGTTAATTAAAATCAAATTATTTAACTCATATTAGCATATTCATTATATACAGTATATATTATAAATAGTATAAAAAGTTGCTATAATAATTTGATTTAATTTAATTCGAATTAATGTAATATGATCAAATATTTAATTTAATTTGAAGATTTATATAGTTCTATTAGATATTTTTTAAAAAATTATTTTAATTTTATAAAACTAGAAGTACTTTGATTAAAAATATATATTTTTTTTAAATATTAAAAGGTGAGTTAAATACCAAAGTTCGAGCAAGTTCGGGCTCCAACTTGAGACGAAATGTTGTTATGGCGGATCGATTTGGGTACTTAGTACTTGGATAGTTTCTTTTTCGTAGAGATGTATAACCAATCATTGGCAGCAATGATTTTCGTTTTCTCATTAATAAAAAGAAGCAAGATCGCTGAATATAAAAAAAAAAAAGGTGAGTTAAAAAATATTTTTATTTAATATACCAAGAAAAGATTATACTAAAATAAAAAATTGAGTTTATTAAAAGTATTAAATTTAAAAATTAAACTAATACAAAAGGGATATTAAAAAAATTTTAATATATATTTTACAATAATAAAAATTAAATCAAAAATTTTTATAATTCAGGCCAAATTTTTCATAATTCAGTTAGAATTTTTAGAAGATCCATTTTTATTATTAAATAATCAGTTATTTGATTTTTATTGTTATATTATTAATTAAAACAAACCAAATAGCAACTAGCTTAGATTTAGAATTGGGTTAAATCAGTTCAATACAGTAGTTGAAAGTACTTTTTTAACCCAAAATTTTGCGAGACTTTTTTTTTTTTGAATAAAGAAACACAATTTTATAAGCAAAGTTTTAAGTTAGTGGCATTTTTTTTTTTCAAAAAAATATAATAATTACCTAAACAAATAAAACTTTTTTCCTTTAATGTTGCATATTGAAAAAAATCATTAATTTGGAATAGTTATTAAAAAAAGCTTTCGAAGTTTAAAAATTACTTCATTAATAGGAAAGGCAATTTGTTTAAAACTTTGACGATTTCTTAATAACTACCTAAATAAATTTAATGAAAATTTTTATTCCAATTTTATAAAAGTTTCAAATTAAAATAAATAAGTCGTTGGCAAAAATCATGATTAGATTATCCAGTTATCACTGAACATAAACTGTTGGGTAAATAGCGATTATCCGCGATTATAAACATGAAAAATTTGGAAAATTTTGAATTTTGACAAGGATAATGAAATTAAATTTTATATTTCACCATGTCATATGGCTAGTGATAAACTAAATTTTTGCATCGCCAAAAAGCTAGTTATCTGACAAATATAAGTCCCATTATGCCAAAAATTAAATTGAATAGTAGGCTAAAAAACAATTCCGTTATACATAATACAGAAATTTTATTATCAAATCCGTTACAATCATCATCTATTAAAAATTCAGTACGGTACTTCATTATATTAGTCCGTCAAACTCATGAAACCGATATAAGGATGTCCGTTATATTCATAATTGAACTAAAAAAAAATCGGAGGTACGTACGGACGTCAAAATTATTGAACACCCCGACATATTTATAAGTAGTGGTTAATTATTTATTGTTCTTCAGTAGCCCAATAATTGCCCATAATCGGAATTTTTTGTAATATATCCTGACGAACTCTTGGAATTCTTTCACCAATAAATAAGAGCGTACCACCTGTCATGACGCCGAAACCGACAATTGAAGGAGTCCTATTATATTTTAAAGTAGTTTCTTCAATAAAACGATATTGTTTATCCCCATTTTAATATATCTGTTGGATGAAAACTTACCACAGTCTGGCTCTTTCGGGTGTAATCCGAAGAAAATGTCGTTGTACTTGGACGGATGAAAGCATCTTTTTTAAGATCAAATATCGATATGCAGTGAAGAGTTTATGTAATATACTGTATCGCTATATCAGGCATAGTACCATAAGAGGTCTTTCGTATGATTGGCTGACAACCTATTAACTTTATATAGTACTGTAGTACATTATTTATATAGTATTAAAGAAAATAAAAAAAAAGAAGTATATTAAAAGTTTTATTAGAGTTATAGGATCCCTATCAAAAATAATCAAATTGTAAAAAGTGTTCTAATTAACCTAAAAAAATCTAATGCTAACTAATATGCCCTACTTAAATTAATAAAAAAAAATTGTTATACAGAATGTCAAAAAACACAACTTTAAATAAAAATTTTGATATTTTTGTTAATAAGATTCTATAACTCTAATAAATACTTTTTTTCTTTATTGTCAATGCTAAGAATAAAAACTCAGATATATATCTAAGTAAACCTAAATACTTATCTGCGGCCTAAACCTACCAATTATACAAAGTTCTTTTATGGAGTATATATAGTATATCAGATATACAGTATCATATAATTAATTACCAAAGAATTTTATTGAATTATGTTTACAAAAAAACTAGATAAACCAACGTTAAGAATTTTAGAATGAGATGACTATGTTATATATTTTGTTGTTTATAAACCTCAAACCCAGAAAGTCGCCAGAACAGAAAGCCTTAATTACTATTGTACTCGATTTGATAGCACGTGAGACAAATTGTAACCAATTATAAGCGGCTTTCAGTTATATACAAGGAAGTTGTCCAAACTATATATTTTCAAAGCTCGTGTACTGAAGATGATGCAGAGTAACGATTTTAAGCATGATACAAAACTTACGATCACAAGTCCTTTATTAATAAAGGATTGAAAAACTAAAGCATTATTCAAATATATAACAAGAAAAATTATTAAATATGTAATATTGTTAAAAATGTATCGTAGACCAATTAAATTAAAAAAGTTTAAAATTTTAAATAAAATTGGGCGATATAATCGCAATTTAATTGTCAGTTTTTTCCACCAGTATTGTACAACTTGTAATATCTTTGAAGTGATGATGAAAAATTATCGTTTAAAGTTAAAAGATCTTCTATTAAAAGAATTTAAAAATTAGAAAATTATGAATTAGAAAATATTAAGACCACAAATTAGCTAAAATAGGTATTGCGCATAGTCGGAACATCAAAGTAGCTACGTAATATGATGAAAATAAAAACTCATCAAATATGTTGCTTATATTTGGCCTAAGCAAAAAAAAAAAATTAGGGATAAGATTAGTGCATGAAATTGGTAAAAAAATTTGGCCCATATATAAAATTTCATACATACATATTTGGTATACAGTAGTATTGTCTTATGTGAGAGTATAGTGACAGATATCATATTACAAAGCTACATTTGTATTTCCGATTATGCTTCTTTACCAAGGATCATAATTAAATGTACAAACCGAGTAATTCTTCTTCTATCACAACTGTAATGTACGATCTTATTTTTGCTTGAATTTTTGGCATTGATCATGTAGTTGCTAAGAAACGATAATTTACATTAAAGATGATTTAATGCAATATAAAAATTACAAATTAAAATCCACAAACCTCTATCACTTCATTTGATTCTATATTGAGAGAATCTGATTTCTGTTCTTCACTAGACAACATTTCGTCAAAAACTTTAAAATATTCCTTGGCAATTCTCACGTCATCATCCAAGTCATCTAAACGAATATCAATTCCTATTTCTGAAGAACCATTGTAATTTGGAATCGGCGCTGGCAAGGGACGTGGTTTATCAAAATCTGGTATTACAAAGCTAGAATCAATGTTTTCTAAACCATTTTGAGCTATTTCAGTATTTCTAACGCATGTGCGAAGAATATCTCGGGAAAGTCCAGCTGCTTCTGTATCATTTGGCTTTTTTTTTTTTAAAAAAAAAGACAATAGAAATAGAATGAATTAAAGTTATTTTCAAAAAAAAAAAGGAATTATTCCAATTTAATATAATTTAACACTAACTTGAACATTAACATCCAGAATACGGACACTATAGTTCATTTTTATAGACACCGCTAAGGCCATGACACCTGCAATATCAATACCCAGATTAGATGTAAGGTCTAAATGGACTAATGATTTAGTCTCTGGAAGGTATTCTGCAAGAGCAATAGCGCCTTTAAAATTTTGAAGTTGAGAGTTATTAGTATATAGGATGGAAATTAAGCAAACATTTTTTAAATAGGGTAACAACCTTCAGTTGATAATTGTGTATTCGATAGAAATAATTTTTTCAACGTGGTATTTAATGATAGAGCATTTCGAAGGGAGGTTACCTGCAATGAATGAAAATAAAAAATGAGTTTATATATTTAAACAAAATCGAATTATTACTTATTAATTACATACACCTTCGACCGATGGCCCTCCAACAGGATTCCGACTTATATCAAGCAAGTCTAAATGACAGTTGTGTTTCTGAAAATATATATAAATATATATATATATTTATTTAAAGTAATAATATAGTAATAATATAAAACGTTACGTTCATTGTTCACATACCACTCCGTCAGCAATAAATATCAATCCCTTGAAATCTATGCGATTTTCTGATAAATGTAATTCTTTCAGGCTCTGATTCCTTCGTAATGCTTGAGATATATATTGAATTCCACTCTAGAAAACAACTAGGTAAATAACTATTATTTAAAGTCATAATATTTAAAAACACAAGGTAATTAATTACTCTTATGTCATTGCCAGTGACGTCCAATATTTCTAGCCCGTTTTTTCTTATGCATGATGTTTCTGCTTGCACTTCTACTTGTTCGTTAAATTCTGAAAGCACAGGGCTAAGAGGTTCATCATCTAGCCTTAAATTTAAAGTGTCATAATCTCGTAACATTACGCCAATCCAAACAGCACCAGAATTATTGATGCGATTATATCGAAGCGAAAGATAACGTAAGTTGGATCGACGAATACCAGGACCTATATTTAATTATATGTATTGTCAGAAAAAAATCATTTCATCAAATAATTAAAATAATAAACAATAATAATTAATTACCCAAGACTTCTAATACATTATTTTTCAGTCCACAGCCATCTAATTTTAAAGTTTCCAAAACAGCGCCAGACATGTTATTTCCTTCTATTAAAGCTTGTGCCAAGAAGGTAGCAGATTTTTTGTCGATATAAGTTCCAGAAAGATCAAGGTAATTTAACGTCGTGGACTATAAAATAAATTGACTTAAATTTTCGAAACAAAGAAAAAAAAATGTTGCAAATAAATATAATACCTTTTTGATATAAATAGCAAGATAGTTGAATCCGTTTGATTTAAGTCTTCTATTATTAGAAAGATTCAAATGAGAAACAGTATCATTCACAAGTAGACTGTGACAAAAAACTTTTTGAGTCTATTAAAAAATAAATAATCAATCAATGCAAATAGTTAAGTGGAAGTAACAAAATATGTAATTTCAACATTTTTTTAAGAAATTCACCTACATCATCTTCAATATCACATCTTTCCATTATTAACTTTTCTAGTCCAAATTCAAGGGTAAGTATATCAGCAATAGGCTCAGAAATTTTCCTGTCAAGTATATGACCTTTTAAGTAGGTTTTTAAGAATACATTGTTAAAACAACCAAATAAAATCGAAACTAAATGTACAGTATAACATCTAACCTGTCAGATCAATTACGCTTAATGAACCTCCAGGTTGATTTGCTTTCTATTAAATAAATAAAAAAAAAATATATATATATATAGATATATATAGCAATAATAAGTATTACTTGAATATGAATTATATAAATTGAATATTAAGAATTTTTTATTTTACATACTTTAAACAAATCCACAAGCCGATCCAAAGGAAACTCTTCTCTAATTCTACATGCTGATAAATAAAATTGTAACATTTCTTTAGCAGTATAGACAACTTTTTGATCAACCTCTGGCTTAGATTGAGCGTCGCGATTTTGTTTTTCATCCCATTCACGAAAGTCATATTCTTCTTCCTCATCACTAGAATCACTATCACTTGGGATAGGAGAATGCGGATATTCATCTCTTAATTTCGTAACTGAGAAACGAACTCGTTTAAGAGACTTAGTGGTAAGAGAATTGTTATTTGATAAGGCAGGAGAATATTGAACATTGGATTGAGAAACCTGATCAGAAGATGTAATGGTTATTCGGGGTATTTGAGGAGTTGGTTCTTTTTGTAAATCTTCTTGAAAAGGTAAAGATGTCGACGCGTTCAGTTTTTTCAATGCGTTTGTGAAGAAAGAAGCAGTAGAAGTCGGATTCGTAGGTGTAGTAGCTGAGTTTGCAACACTTTGAATTCGCGCATTAAGTGTAGAAAACCAATCGCTTTTCCATATCGATCGAGTATTAGACTGTGATATAGGTTTTAATATGCCCTTCTTTGGTGGTTGAGCATTAGCAGTAGAAATAGGACGACGGTATGGTACTCTTTTTGATTTTATAGAAGAGGAATTTTCGGAATTTTCAGAATTTTCAAGGTTTAGAGTTTCGCATTCACTGGTAATTGACGCGACAGGTTCTACTTCTGTAAATGCATTAAAAGTCTTATTAGTAACTTTTATGTGCGAGCATTACCGTTTAACTATCTTAATTCGAAACCCATTTTTCGTCCTTTGCAACATTATGAAGAATACCTATTAGATTTGTTGTAGATCCTTCAAGATTCTCAGTATTTTCTGAAAGCTTGGTAATTGATTCAGAATTATTTAAGCTTGAAATATTATCATTTTCAGATGTGTTCAAATCAAGAGAACCATTAGAAAACATGATTTGAATAAAGAATAAGTTATTATTTCTAGATCAGATTATTATGTTTATAAAAAATCCATGTGCGCTTCTATGAAAGAAATATCGTTATATGTGGGAAGATGATCATACCTTCTGATTACCTTCCTACATAATTGTTTAACAAACAAATTTGACCCGAACGGCCGGTTCAGAAATGACACCTTAATTATTTAAATCTTTTGATATGTGATCTGTGACACCCAAATAATAGAGATTGGCTTACAAAGTAATTCTTTAACTGTAGATGATAGGTTAAGTCGATCTCCGTTACTGCATGTGGAACTAAATTTTTACCAATTACATTACGTTAATGGAAGATATAATAGAAAATCCTTCAAGCTTTGTTAGCATAGATATCCCTTCAAGCTTTGTTAACTATTAGTAATAAGTTAGAAGTAACAGTGTTAAAACTTCTTATTGTTATACAAACTACACTAAATTCGGAAAATCAAAAGATTGTGTGAATCATTTTCTGACTAAATGAACACACATGTATTATATGGTTTCATTCTAAATATATAATAATTTATTTATTTATTATACAATCTAAACATATAAAGCTTCGTGTCACAACAACTAGAAAAAAACGCGAAACCACTTAAATTATTTGATAAAACAACGTGATATAAGGTTAGCATAGACAAGGTTACATGAACTTTTTATTTCAGTATTTGACGGTTAAATATTTTTTTATTTATTTATTTAATCACAAAATTTCTATAATTTACTGTATATAGCCATATTATGGAAATTGTATAAAGAAAGAAATATGCTTATGCATGCATGCATACGTACAGTACATACAAACTTAACATTAACTGTTAATTTGGGATTTCTGCAAATGTTAGAATTTCGGTAAATGTTTGTTTGGGATTTCGGGAATTTCCAAATTACTGTAATGCCGTTATTCGTTTCTTGAAAAGAAACTCCAATATTAATATATACATCCACAAGATGTTATATTTCTAGTTTATATTCAATAAAGATTTCTTTTCATGAAAAAATTGGTTGCTTATAATTTTATCTATTTTATTGCAGAATTATTATTTCACGAAAATACCCATACAGTAATATATGTAGTGTATGAATATTGACACAAAATAAAGAACATGGATATGCGAGTTTCTGTAAAAAAAATTGGCGAATGACAGTAATTTGGCTCAACCTAGCGCATATCTACGATAGCATAATCTGCATAAATCTGATTTTATCGTAGAAGCATATGCGAGAATATAGCAGATAGAGCATAATCTACATAAAGTGGCCAGCATTAAATATCGGAGCATTTCGGGAAAATAGACAGCATGGTTGTCGGGAATTTTCGGGAAATATACGTCCGAACACGTGCCGCGAAGCTTGTATCGGCCAATCATTTGTCAGTTTGAAAGGGGCAGAATCACGTCCAATCAAATTATAGAATTTTGATGATCTTCGGCGAAGCAAACAAGAAAGAGAAGCGAAAACACAAAAAACGGCAGTCTAAACCTACCTTTGTGGTTTAATTAAAAATGTCGGGAAGGCAATTTTGCTTATAAATTACTTCCCAAAACCTATCTAACCCTAAAGTTAATTCGATAAAATATATTATAAGAAACTGCTCCGCTACGTCCCCAATTTGCGCAGAGGTGTAATTTTGAAGTTTGGCACGAATTAAGTTTAATTCGGACCAAACTTCGAAATAACGTCGCTGCGCGTTATTCATAAAAATATACAATTTAATATAAATTTTAGCCTTATCCAATTAGTTGTAAGTATCGATTGATTTCAAATAATTATTAAAATTAGTTATAATATAAAGATATATAAAATTGATTAAAAAATAATTAAATTAATTATTTATATACAGTATATTAATTATAATTAATAAAAGAAAATATTTATTTGACATCTGGGTGAATTATTCACCCCCTCTTAAATAAATATGAAGCCTCATACAGTATATAAGATTTAGGGCTAGGGTGTAAAATGTCAAGTATTATCCCGGGTGAGTAATATATATTCTTAATAAAAATCTCTAATATATATTTATTTATTTATTTAATTTACGATTCGGTTTTAAATTTTTTTAATATTATTATATACTATAAATTTAATATTGCACTATAGTACTCAAAGTTATTTCTTATCAAATTAACTAATTTAAATAATTATACAGTAAAGGATTTTATAATTTATTGCCGTAGCAAGTCTAGGCGGAGTTTCAAACTGCGTTTACAAATCATTAAGATTAATGATTTGTAAGCATAGTTTGAAATCCGCATATGATTATTAGACTAACGACATATCGCCAAGGCGTAAATTTAATTTTTAAAAAATTAAATAAAAAAAATTTTATTTTAAAAATTTATATAAAAATCAATTATTATACTGTAAAGCGCACCTATGGTCTATCATACGTTTTTATTATGTTTTTTAGATTTTCTAAGTTTTTATAAAAAATTTTATCACAAGATTTTTTCATGTTTAGTATTTAGGTTAGGGTTAGGGTTTTTGAGAGCATAGAACATTTTTACCTAATACACCCGCGTTAATTAATTATCTAATTTTTGAGATAATGTATACATAGGTGTAAAATGCGTTTTAGTAAAAGTCAAAAAAATCACTATATATTTATATATACTGTACAATATTTTAATAAAAAAGTTTACTTATTTATGGCAAAAATACAATAGAGACCTGTCTCCTTGGCGACTCTACATAACTTTATAGCAGCCAATCATATTTAGGTTTAGAAAATTTTCTTTTGTGTTTTTTTTATTATAAAGTTAGAAAGTTTAGGAAATTTTTATTGGGCAACATATTATATAGTCACATGCTCAATTTTGATTGGCTATTCATATAGGGTCGCCATAAAATAACGTCCTTTAATTATTGTATACTATCAATTTTAAATTCTAATCCAAATTCTAATACAAATACATAATAAACAATTTTTACTAAATTTTGTACATATACAGTTAACTCTCTTTAAGTGCACATCCTCTAAATACAAATTTTCTTTAAGTGCAATAAAATAGACTCCAGTTTTTTTTAGCCAGCATATATAAAATTAATTTCTCTAATTGCAAAATATTTTATTAGCCAATTAAATTAATTCATTTAATTAAAAGATTTTTTTCTAAGTACAAGTTATTTTTTTTAATAGGTATCTGTTTGACTATTGTACTAAATTTAGTATATACAAAAAATTAATTTTGAATTAATTATTTAATTAAATTTATTTTGCCAAAATATTTGAATATTAGAACTATCTTTTTGTACAATTTCAGCAATATATATTTATTAATCAAAATTTTGTATAGCTTACTTTTAAACTTTCTGTATTGTTCTAAAATTTTGCTATATTATAATAGCTTAAATAAACCTGTTTTCAAGTAATACATGTCTAAAAATAAGTAGTTTTTCATATATTTTATATAGTAAACCAGGGTTGTGCAAGCTATATATCCGGTGTTTTTTATCGGACATCGGACATTTCTGAATTGTCCTATGCAATTCCGATGTTTGATGTGGCGCAGCTATAGTTGTCACTGGACAATGTCCGATCACGTTCATAGGACAATTCAGACAAGTTTTCAATGACTGATAATATGTCCGATACTGATTAGCACATGACCAAAGCGAAAACTATATAAAAAATTGATTTAGTTTAGTGTACCTACATTTATTGGGTTTTTTTTATTTTTATTTTTAGCTTGGGAAACTATCCCTATACATATATATTTAAATAGAAACTTTTTGCCATTTGTTCATATGAAAAAAAATTTCCTATAGCCGATATATATAAATCAATCACATTATGAAATGTTTCTAAAACTTGGACTTTTATAGAACAAAACTTAAACGGATTGAATGGATCCCTTATTATTTAATTAATTGTAACACATAATAATTATTATAAAAAAAAATTGCGTCTCATATTATCGTACATACGTATGTACTAATTTTTTAAAGGATGATAATAAACATATATACAGAATTATTTCGCTGAAAAGAGTTAGTTTATTAATAAAAGTATAGCTTTATTTTTAAGTTCTATAACACAACGCTTAATAAATAAAAAACTCCTTTTATTATTACAATTGACTAAAATCTTTGTTGATTACAGATGCAATTTTATTGGTTAATTGTCACATATTAAATTAAATGACTAATCATATAAAGTGATTTAAAATCATGTGATTAACCAACTACGAGGAAGTTATCTTATATATCCAATCCTATGTCCATTGCTTTTGATCAGATATTTGGACAATGAATATCAAACAGATTTCTATGGTCCGAATTCCATTCATGCCAGCTTTGTAGTAAACCAGTAGTAAACCATAGTAAAAATTTAGTAAAAATTTAGTAAATTTAAATTACTTATAACTTTTTATATACTAAACCAATTTTAATAATTTTGCTATTATTAAAATCAAAAAAATAGCTTTACAAATTTATCAAAATTTTATTAAATAAATTTTTTGTTATTTATGATTTAGTATTTTTTGGTTGTACTTTTAGTAGCAATTTAATTTTTAAATATATTAATATAACTTTTAATAAGTAAAAAAATATAAATATAGAATTATATATTAAATAAATTTAATTTAAAGTTATTAATACCAATTTTTTAAAATTTAACTTTTAAAATTATACTAAATTTAGTATAATGTACTAAATTTAGTATAGCAAACAGGTATCTATTAATTTATAAACTTGTATATAGAAAGAATTAATTATAATGATTGGTGCCGTAATTCAAATTGTGATATGTAGTATGTAGTAATTATTTACTACAAAAAGTAGTAATTGTAGTAATATTTACTACATCATATAGTAATTATTGTCGCAGATTAAAATGAAATCAGATTAAAATGAAACTGGGGACCTCTCTTGCTCACCTTTAAAGCTTATAAAATCCACATACACTCGTTTATTAATAACCCTAACCCTAAACCCTAACCCTAATGCTAAAAAAACCCCTAAAAAATGTCACCTAAAAAAGTTTAAAATTTTGCTTAAAAATAGAAAAATTTCATTTTAATCTGATTTCATTTTAATCTGTCACAATTATTATTATATGTAGTAAATATTATTACATGTAGTAATATATACTATATGTAGTAATTATTATTATATGTAGTAAATATTATTACATGTAGTAATATATACTATATGTAGTAATTATTTTTATATATAATGATACTTTATTCAATGTACAATTGACTAATTCAAATATTATTTGACGATCACAGCTATGGACTACATTAGTAGTAAATGTAATCGAACCTTTGAACCTGGAGTTATATGACATTAAATAAACAATTGATTATAGGGATATATCAGTTAGATTAGTAAAGTTTATATATACAGAGTTTGTTAGAATTAGCAATCAAACCTAAAATAATATAGTTGGGTAATAAGGCATATCAGTTAGCTCAGTAGAGTTTTATGCATGCAAAGAATTATTTGCAATATTTATAATTATCAGTATGCATTGGTATATAATAGTAAAAATCACATACGTATAAGTATAAATATAGAAATAAAGAAATAAGTTAAAATAAGTCTTTTTGCAAGTTAATATAAATAAACCTCATCGTTGTTGATGACTGCAAGTTGTGTTTAAAGGTGTGAGTTGTGATTGAAGGTGTAAATTGTAAAGAAATAAAAGTTGATGTTAATGTAGTAAATAATATTATATTATTACATATTAATATATGTAGCAAGAATGTTACATTACTACATAATTACTACATATAAATAACTAATATTATATTGCTACATATTACTACATGTAGAAATAATACTACATTACTACATAATTACTACATATAAATAACTAATACATATTACTACACATAGTAATAATACTATATTACTACATAATTACTACATATAAATAACTAAAACATATTACTACATGTAGTAATAATACTACATTTACTACATAATTACTATATATAAATAACTAATATTAAATTACTACATATTACTACATGTAGTAATAATGCTATATTACTACATAATTACTACATATAAATAACTAATATCATATTACTACATATTAGAGGCTGCCATTTATTATGTAATTTTTACCATGGATACATGATCAGAAGTAGTGATCACATCTATATATTATATTAATCAATCAGAATTAGATAAAATAATCACACCATACATGGGTAGAGGTGGCTACTAAGTAAAAATTATTACGTAATAAATGGCATGCCCCTTACTACATATAGTAAATAAAACTATATAACTACATAATTATTACAATTAAGGTTTAAAAAATGGTATGTAAGGGAGCTTTCAGAAATTGCGTAATTTTTGTGTGGGTGGGTGGGGTCGCCAAAATATCAGGTTATAATTCTGGTCAAATTTTATAATTCTGGCCAAAAGTATAAAATTATAAAATTATTGATAACTTTTGATCTACTGGGCCAATTTAAATGATTTAACTACCAAAATGCTCATCTCGATGAGACGATTCTAGCAAACCCAAAATTGTTAAAATCTAATCACAGGATCCCAAGATCATTCAACTTTTGTGTAATTTTAATAGTGATTTTTTAGAATCACTAAGTAAAGTTATTTAACATTGAATAACTTTTGATCCACTGGTCTGTTTTGGATGATTTAACTACCAAAATGTTCGTCTCAGTAAGACGATTCTAACAAGCCCAAAATCGCTAAATTCCAATCACAGGATCCCAAGATCGATAAAGATTTGTATTGTTATTCACAATACAAATCTTTATCAATCTTGTGATCATGTGATTGGAATTTAGCGAGTTTAGGCTTGTTGGAATCGTCTCACTAAGACGAACATTTTGGTAGTTAAATCATCCAAAATGGGCCAGTGGATCAAAAGTTATTTGATGTTAAAGAAATTTATTTAGTGATTCTAAAAAATCACTATTAAAATTACACAAAAGTTGAACGATCTTGGGATCCTGTAATTAGATTTTAACGATTTTGGGCTTGTTAGAATCGTCTAGTTTAGATGAGCGTTTTGGTAGTTAAATCATACAAAAATGGACCAGTGGATCAAAATTATTATCAATTCAAAAAATTGGACATATAAATAATTTTTAAAAAAATATAAAATTTGATTGGCTAATAGGGTATTAGGTGTGGGTGGGTGGGTAAAATTTTGAAATTTATTAGTAACAAAAAATTACGTAATTTCTGGAAGCTCCCTAAGAATATATGTAGTAAATATAATTGTAGTAATTGGCTATTTACAGCGCCATTCACTAATTAATTATATATTAATTTAATTTTCTTTAATTGCAAGTTCTCTCTAAATACAAGATATTTTAATAGCCCATTAACTTGTACTTAGAGAGAGTTAACTATATATTATATATTTAAAATTTTTTTTATATTTTAAATCTATTATATTTCAAGTTTACTATATATATTAAAAATACAGTATTATATATTACTATAATTTTAAACATAATTAAATTTTCAAGATAATTCATTATAATATATGTATCAACTCTTTTTAATAATCTCTCATACAAAAATTTTAATAAAACTAACCTATGAAAAACTGTATAATTAGTATATTTAAATATAACAAAACTTCACCAAGCTAATATTACAAAGTCTATTCACTAGATGCTCTGTATTTAAACTAGAGATGAAAAAAACTAGCAAACTTTTAAACAGTTACCTTGGCAGATTTTGGTACTATCAAACAAAGATATAGTAAAAAAACTCTAGAGCTTTGTTAAGTCCTATGAATATGAAAGTAGAAGTAAAGACCTGGTCAAATATACTATTTTATGCAGTATAACTTTTACAAACTCTTTTTGTTTTGGTACTTTTTATAGCATCCCTTTGAACTTTACGAAATTTCAAAAAAGTAGATGTTTTTTTAAAAGATCGGTAGTGTTTATTCTTTTCAAATTGGAAATGTGCCTACCAAATTAGAACCAAGTTACAAATAAAAATTGGGTTTTTTGAAATAAACAATGGATAACATATGAATGTTTTAAAGTAAAAATCAAAATAAAGTTTCTTTTAAAATATTCTTTTAGATATACCGTATATGTCCGAAAATAAGCTACTACCTAAAATAAGCTACCCACTGATTTTTTTTAAAAATCTTAAAAAATTCGTTAGCAGTTGCTACATATAAAACTTTTTTTCTACTAAGTAAACTTCAAAAAGTCGATTAAGTAAAGTTGTTCAGCGCATCAAGTTACACTTACAGTAAAAATTTGGTGTCATTTGGATAACTTTTTATTAGTACGTTTTTTAATTTTTTCAAAAAATGCTATATTTTGAAAATAAGCTACTTTACGATTTTTTGTGTAATTTTTTGGCCAAATAAGGTAGCTTAATTTCGGACACATACGGTAGTTCCTTTTTCTTTCTTTTTCTTATTCATGTATATATAGTGCTTAGATAAGATGATTTTTTGTGCAGAAATATATAATTTTTATTATTGAGCATATATGTAAATTATGCTATTATAGCTGTTCACTTTTTGTCCTTTTCTTCTTTTTTTCATGTTTATTTTGTATTTATTTGGTTTTTCATTTAGATAGTGTAGTTTTTTTTTCTTTTTTTACTTTTTTTTTATTTTCTATATTTGTTTTCTTTTATTTTAATAGTATTTTGCAACTTGAAAAGTTAGAAGAAGAGAGTTAAAAAGTAGATGGTTATGATAGATGACAAATTCCAATTAGTGATTTGAACACTCTAAGTCTACCAAAATAACAAGTTATGATGAGAGAATAGTTTAATATAGCAAATCACATTTAAGGATCTTTGATTACACCTAGGTGGGTTACAGCACATAATGTACTAATGTTACAAAATGTGTATAAATAAAGTTGTAAAATAACTGCCAAATTAAAAAAAAAAATTACTATAATTTTAATATAATAAAAAAATGAATGGTAGATTTACAACAAAAGTAAAAAAATAAATTTTGTAAATTAATTTATAATACAAATACAATAAAAATACAAAGCTTCTTTTTTTAAAATGTTTACTTAAAATTGGTTAAATCAAATACAATTTCAAACCTACAATTATATATATATACTTAATTAAAAAATTAGAATACTACTGTATTATAGTAAAAGTAACAAAATATAGTAATATTTTATACAAATCAACACAAAATGTCATATATAGCAACTTGATAAAAATTTTGCAAATTTAGAAAATAATAATCTCTTTACTAGAAATTTTTTTTAACAATTTATATTGTCAATTGCATCATAATTAAACTTTTAACTTGGCTTGCAAAAATGGTATATATATACACGTAATTAGTTTTTCTTTTAGATCTAATTATACAAAATATATTTGTATAATAGTTACTATAATTGTTTGTGAATTCAAAAAAGTATATACTGTATGGGGTTGAGTCAATAGAAATCAAGCAAGTATTCTTTAATAACAAATAACCAAATTTGATAAATTAATTATAAAAAAGTATTTGAAAAAATTTTTATTGAATTTGGTTAAGTTTCTGTTACGTTTCTGTTGTTACGTTATTCTTCCAAGTTATAAAAAATCTTTATTATAAAAAATTTGCTTGATTTCTATTGACTCACCTCTATATATAAAAATTATATTTAAATATACTGTAAGATATATAATTATGTTCGACACAGATATATTTTTAATAGATATATTTCGGTTGTGATGTGCATCAATATCGTATCCACTTCCGACGTGGATTTCACCATGTCGTAATATAATTATCAGAAAATAAATAAAAAAATAGAAAGCACTATATATCGTAAGCTTTAATAGTTTAAATAAGTCGATTCATAATCGGTGTGTAAAATAAGTTATGGATTTATTAAGTGGCTCAAACCAATATTATTTAGCATAAAATTTTATAATATCTTTGTAAATTTCGATCATAATTGAATCAAGCCGACAGAGATGTCTAATATTATAAAATTTAACCTACATCTTAAAATACTATAGTCATCATAGATATAATAATAATAGTAATAATAATAGTAATAGTGACAATTAAGATTAATATAATTTGTTCAGAATTCAAGAATTAAAACTTATCAATACGTACCAGACTTTGAGCAAATATTATATCACGTTTTATAGATGATTGTGCTTCTTCCATTTTTTTACATAACGATATATCACCTACTATTCTTGCAGCGTTTTTTACTTCACGACATGTTTCATCCAATCGAGTAATACACCTAACAATCGAACCTTCCATTACTTCAGTAAGATCTTTTATAAATATAAAATCCTGAAAAGATAAAATTAGTTTTCGTAAATATGAACTATAAATATAAAAAGATTGAAAAGGTGACTCCTATATACCTTTCCCCTTGCCCATTCGTAAACCACCTCAACGAGACCGAAATTGAATTTATTAACATCAACAACGTCATCAAAAATAAGATCAACACTATCATTAATAGCAGTGCGAACAACACCAGCATCATCACCAGCATCTTTAGTGAGTTTACATTGATTTTGAACTTCAAACACTTTGCTTGCGAAGTCACGAATTTTTTGTTTACCCTAAGAAAATTTAAGAGTAGATTAACAATTATTGGAACAAAGATGAACATGAGGAATCGGTTGCCTACCTGTTCTAGTTTAGGAATAAGTTTTGGTTCCTCGACAATTCTTTCCTGAAATATAAAACAAGATAACAATGCAACAATTTCTGAATGGTCGTAATCAGCAAAAGCATTTTCAAAAATAAGCTCAGTTAGGACTAGTTCATCAGCTGAATTAATCTAGAATTATAAAATCCGATTTAATAAGTAATATTATTAAAATAAAAAGTTATTTGCAAGTTTATCAGAATTCACCTCGCATGCGACGCGTCCTTTTAACTCCACAGTGCCTTCTTGATTAATATACTTTAATTTCTCCAGTACTTCAATCCTTCTATTGTAATCAGGCAATAATGCGAGATTTTGGTCCGACATAAATTGTCTTAAACGTTCGTGTTTAGTTTCGAGGAGATGTTCAGCATGAACATGTCCATACTAATAATAAGCATTATAACATCTCGTTAATAACATGTCGATAATAACAACTTTAAATTATAATTGTTAAATTTACATGTTCGGCCAAGTCAGGACAAATATTGCATTGGAAATTAAGCAATCTATTCATGAGTTCGGTTTTCTCTTTTAGATTTTTTTGAAAATCAAAATCTCTTATTTTGGTCCAATCATTTTCTATAATTCCAGCTGGGAAAGTATTGATTAGTCGAATTACATTCCTAGCAATTATAGCTTATATTGCTGGCAGTATGAGATGAGATATAATACCCGTTTGGGTTTCTATTGCGTAACGTAACAATTCTTGCATTATTCTAGATACTTCCTGTTGATCTTGCACCATTGCGGCATCAGAATTTAACTAGGGATTATTTAAAAAGTTGAGGTTTAGATAAAGCCAGAGTTTTTGAAAAAATGCAAAAAATAAAAAAATTATAACTCCTACTTTAATTAAGGACTTTGTAATGATAGCAATATCTGTGTAATGAAGGCATTTGATTTCATTGAGGCAAGTACTTTGATCAGGAATAAAAATTCGGGTAACCGGTAACGGAGCTATCAATTAATCAATTAATCAATTTTAGATATATATGAAATGAAAAAAAAAGAGAATTATATATAATCAAATTATCCAAGTGGATTACCTTTTTCAGAATCTATCGTATGGTCACCCAAGAGCATAAGAACCCAATATGATCGATCACTTTTTTTGGATGAAGATTTTAGGATAACAGCAACGATATTTCTATAATACTAAAAATAAATATTATACGTTAAGTGTTATAAAGCCTGCATAATAAAACTTCAAAGTCAAGCCAAATTGTTCATACACTATTGTTAATTATCACAATTCTTCCTTGGCTTAGAGCCTTGTTCCCTTGTGGTGTCGATATGATTTTTTCTAAGAGTTTATGGTTTAACTCCAATATCCTAGTTGAAACATTATAATAATCTTTTATGTCTGGGCTACATATTGTACAATCTAATTTTTGAAATGAGCTAAGGGACTTCTCGCTCTAAAAGATGCAAATGTGGATTATAAATTATATATATGTATAAAGCATTTTAGAGTATATATAAATTCATTTCTTACTTTCTCTAACATCTGTTTATATGTAGGTAGCATTATCTGACTAGAATGTTCTGAAAAACTACGCTTAATCATCTCTTCAACGCGTAATTCTTCAACACGCAAAAGGTTAAGAATCATGTTGTATCTAAGGCGAAATTGAGATTTCAATTTTTCCGGAGGACCTAGAATCATATGCTTAAGAACCGATTGCTATAATGGATATTAGTTTATAAGACCATATGATATATATTTTATCGCAGTAGGGCTTTCATATGATTTTTTATCAACAAATATTATAATAATAAAAGAAAAATAGACATGTAGAAAGTTTTATTGGAATTGTTAGGCTCTGTTGCTAAAAATAATCTTCAAAATTCTTGGACTCAAAGGGTAGTGATAGTAATAAAATATTAATCAGGTAATGGATCCTATAACTACCATAAACTTTCTATGCATCTTTTTTCTCTCTTATTATGTATAATTTCAGTTCACTCTAAGCTAGTGTAATTGAATAGAAATTAATAACCGATCATATCAAAGTCCTACCTTTAATACCTATAAAAAGCCTCCCTAAATGCAACACCATGAATGCATGGATATATATTTTTTCTCTAAATGCACGCGTTGATTAATCCCAAACTTTAAATTCTCTATAAGCAAATGTTCTTTATGAACATATGCTTTTTTTTTTTTTTGTTTTTGATTCATACGATCCGAGGATGCAATTAGCGAGGTTCCTTGTGCTAAATGGACGATTATTAACTTACATTAGGTGCTTCATCTTCTGTACATGTTATTATTACTACCCCAGTTTTGTCTTTCCCACGGCGACCTGCACGTCCAGACATTTGTGTATATTCACCTGAGATATGAGCATTGATGAGTAAAAAAAAAAAAATATATATATATCCATTTTCATGTAACTTGTATTTGAATTTTAACCTGGATGTAGTCCCCTTTGTCCTTTACCATCGTGCTTTTTAATTCCAGAAAAAACTACTGTTCGTGCAGGCATATTAATACCCTTTAATAATAACAATATTAAATTTTAAGTTGAGAGTATATCTTGAATTTATGGATAAAAGTCTTGAAGCACAAACCCCACCATGGCAAAAGTTTCCGTTGCAAAAAGGACTTTCACTAGTCCTTTTGAAAATAATATTTCGACCAGCTGTATATAAATTTTCTAAGTATGTAAACTAAAACAATTAGTGTATATGCAAAATAGAGTTCCATATAAACCTCTTTAATTATTGGAAGTAATCCTCCATGATGTACTGCAATTCCTCTACTCAGTAATTCACGTATATTTAAGACTTGTGGTAATTCTTTATCTGATCCTATATGAGTAAATGATAGCAATTAAATTTTTTGTATTGATGTTATAATAAACGAATTCAAAAACTAACCTTTTAATCGTGTTAAACAACGTTCAATAGTTGTATGAATCTGGCTTTTTTCGCGTGCAACACAAAGATCTAAATTTGGTAAACAACCGGCGTATTCATTACATTTTCTTTTGGAGAAAACGAAAATAACAACGGGAAGGAGTTCTTTCTTTTTAAGGAGACTAATAAGATGATTCCATAAGCTCCTGTCCTATATGATTTAATGGTTGACGATTTTAATTTAATTTTATTATACCATCATCTCCATGATATTATAGATCAAACAAAAAAAACTTGCTTATTACCTGTTGAATTGAGCGATAGCCTCCTCCACCACCACCACCTCTATACCCACGTACTGCTCCTCGAGTACCGCGTGTGCCTCCTTTAGCATCCTTTTCTTTCTTATCTTTTTTTGTCAGTATATCATTGACTTGTTTCAAACTAAAAAATAACGCATTAAATTTAATAAATGCAAACACATTAGAATATGCTAGAAAGCAATAATAAACTCACGCTGCAGTTAAAAGGTTTTTTTTTTCATCTACAATTTTGAAAATCTCTTTATTTGCGTACAAATAGTGCTCAAGTGGTACGGGACGTTTGAGTGTGTTAATCACGTAAATATCTTTCTTTTTGGTCCGGCTATAATAAATTATATAATTAAGATATGAAATTAATTCATAAAAAAATAGAGTTATTAACAAACCCAATCCATTCAGCAAATTCCTTGGTATTTGGAACAGTTGCTGATAAAAGGACGAGATTAACATGAGAAGGAAGCATGATGATGACTTCTTCCCAAACAACACCACGCTTCAAATGATATAGAGAATGAATATTTAAATATTGGTATTAAGATTTCATGATAATAAATGAATTTAAGCTTACCTCCGAATCATTGACATAATGTACTTCATCGAATATTACAAACTCAATATCTCTAATTAAATCTGCACCTCTATATAGCATGGACCGAAGGATTTCAGTGGTCATGATCAAGCAAGAAGCTTCAGGTTTGATCTGTATATCACCAGTAAGAATACCAACATCATCAAATTCGGATTGAAAATCATGGAACTTTTGGTTAGATAGTGCCTTAATCGGAGAAGTGTAAATTGCACTATACAAATAATAAAATTACAGTGTTGGTTAAGTTGGTATAGAATAAAAAAAAAAAGAATAGCTTGGTTTTACCGAGTCATATGCTTGGCTGAAAGAGCAATGGCATATTCTGCAACAACAGTTTTGCCTGCGGACGTATGGGCAGCTACAAACACAGAATCCCCATTTTCAAGATGATATACTGCTTGCTTTTGAAAATTATCCAACTCAAATTCATACTATTAAAGAAAAAACCATGAAGATAAATAGAATCAAAAAAGACCAAGATTTCAATTAGATGGGGAAAGACCTACTTTGCGCGCCATTTCTGGTACTAATTCATTGAAATTAGAAAGTTCACTGTTGACATCAATAACGTGGGCCCACTCACGACTGCGTGTACTACTTGTTGATTTAGCTGGCACATTTGACCCCTCAAGAAGTGGAGGCTAAGAAAACCATTTTTAGAATAAGTATAATTATAATTAATGATATATACATAAGAATACATACTTGGGTGGGCAAAAAACTGTCAAAAACTTTTTCCATTTCATCTTTAGCTGGAGGTATAGTTTCTAAACTTGATACATCATCAACTATAGGTTGAGTCTATATAACATAGGTAATGATTAAATATTAATACTTTAAATATTTTTTTTTAAAAAAAAAATTAAACTGATATTAACTTTAGAACTTTTCTCTAATACTTCCTCATCAGCAGGTTCAAGGAGTTCTACAAGTTCTTCTTCCTCATGAGTTATCATATCTGTAATATTTAATCCAGCTACAAATTTATTCTGCATCGACCTTGTTTGAGGTAATTCGTCTACATTTATGTATGAATCGAGCAATTAAACTTTGTTAAATTAATTACGAATCATTAATAATAATTTATTCATGTATACCTTCATAAATCAAGCCACGGTCGAATCCTGGAGGTACTGTTAATAATTCATCTTAAGGCGTAACACGAAAGATATTACGTGCAACAGATGGGTTATGATTAAATGACTTGAGAGATTTGAATTAAATACAATTAATATCAATACTATTACTACCTCTTATAACAAACCTTCCCCAAATGTAAGTGCATCAGGTTCTTTAACAATTTCACTTATTGTATCAACAATCACTTCAGAATCAAATCCACCTGAAGAAAACGACAAATGTTCAAATTATTTTTAAAGAAATAGTCGGATAGAAGACCAGCGTTTATAATAATTACTTTACCGGGTGTAAACGGCAAATAATCGGACTTTCCTCTCACAAAAGCTTTCAAAACGCCAGGCTCACGTGACAAAGAAGTTGAATTCTGAGAAGTGATGGCGGATTCACCAATCGTTACCTAACGGGTTCGGAAAGATAATCAAATAATGCTACTTCAGAAGATAATTAATTAAATAAGATTCTATACTTCTTTATAACCGATTATATTTCCTTCTGGTCCATCTCGTACTATTTCCAAAGTAGTCCGAGATTTTGAAGGTTTCAATGAGGTAAGCGATATAAAATCAGGATCACGTTCCCAATATCTTTATTTTTTTATTTTTATTTTTTTTTAATATAGAATAGTTAAGAACTTTAATGATAAATTTCGTGAATATGCGAAATTAATTACTAACTGTTGACATTTGGGTAGCCATGAGGTTGGGAATGACGTTCTTGGGGTCAAATAACGTTCTTCTAATTCTCTAAGCACATCTTCGCGTGATATCTGTCTTCCCAGCCCCAGCGGCAACTATACAATCATTTGTCAGAAATTCGAACTGGTAAATTTCATTTCCCTACATGTAAAAAAGCTTACTAATGATAATTCTTTTAGTAATTCTTCTTGGTCATGATTACTATTAATTATTTGTAGGATAGTTTCAAAAACTTTTGATCTAGTTTCTAAGTCTGTAAGGTTTATGTGGCTGAATTAGTAATACTGTTTCACTTTTTTATTGAATGTGAGGTGACTGCAAACCTTCTAATGCATCCACCATTTTATTAATATCGATATTGTTAATACATGCAAATGGGCACGCTTGAAAATTTGAGCGGGAATTTAAGCTATTTTCATTGTAATACAAGCATAAGATTGTGATCTTAGCATCTGATAATCAATCATCGTTATTACCGCTTCATTTTGTACTTGATGGATCGAGCGACAGATCTTATTGGAAAATATCTTTTAACCGGCTGGGTATATGTCGAAATTAAAAGTCAACTCAGTTAATTTCAATTTCCCGCTTAAACTTATTACTACCCTTTAGGTTTTGACTAACACAGTCTGTCGCACTCCCAGTTGTAACGTACATTATTTTTTTTACTGCTTTCATAATATTTTTATTGTATATGACCGAATAAAAGCTACCAAAATGTTGCATAAAAGAAAAAAAAAAAAAGTTTTTTTCGGACCAAAGGGAAGGGTATTTTCTATTCAAGTTCAATTTTATTATTAAAATGTAATAAACTCCTCTAATTCTTGGATTCAAAATCGGGAGGGTAACTTTTGTTCGGTCATATACGGTAAATCGCTTTGAAACATAAATTTCTAAAAATTATGGTTCTGAAAGTCTTAACATGTTTCAATTCTTAAGTCTTTCAATTCAACCAAGAATCAATTTTCAAACGCCACCGGTAACCTTATTCTTTATAATAGGTTCTACAAAAAAAAAAAAAAAAATGCCGGTGGAATGTTGAAAAATTTGTCGCGTTGTTGAATTGAAAGACTTTAGAAAATTGAAACAATTGTTAAGGCTACCAATATATATTTTATTTTAGATCCCCTTGTTACGCTCCAAAGATAGCTCAATATGGTTTTGTGTTCTTTGCGAAAAGCCAGAAAATGCACCTACAAATTCGCCACAAAATTCTCTACAAGAAAATATTTCACAAAATGAAACATCAAATATAGCCAACAATATAGAACCGACTATTCTGAACTCGCAAGATTCCACTTCAACCCATAGTGCAGTTAATATGTCCATAGAAGAACGACGTGAGCAGTCACGACGTGCTTCACAATCTATTGGACAATACCTGTTACAGGGCTGGGCCTTAATCGATGAAATATGCCCAAATGATACTTGCGTTGGTGTAAGTGATAATTTTATAGTTATTTGAATAATTATAAGGTCATACGAAGTTAATTTATTGTTTTTCATAACATTAAAAACTTCAGAACTGATTCCCATCCGAGTTTTTAAATTTTTATACATAAAAAATTTATAAATATTTTTAAATATCCACTCGTTTATTAAAATATATAAGGCCATACAAGGTTAATTTCTTTTTCATGACGTTAAAATTTTAGGTCAGGTCTACCCGGCTTTTTACAGCCATCTGGGCAACTAATCGGTCATAGGTCCATCAGGGTTACAAAAACAAGAATTAGTTTTGTATGGCCTAAAAAAAGAAAAAAAAGTTTCAAAAGTTTTTAAAATTTAACCCGGCCTGACTATGAAAAACAAAATTTAATTTTGTACGGCCTAACCCAAAAATTTTCTATAAAGTTCCCTTTATTGATTTTAGGTACCATTATTACGTTCTCGAGACAAAAAAAGATATTGTGTGATTTGCCAACAATATTACATAAATGAATCTGACGTCGATCATTCAAAATATAAAATTTCGCGTGATTTGGCACCGCAAACACCTACATCACCTTCCAGTAGTTCCGTGTTTAACGGAAAAAAACGTGAAGTTTACGCCAAAGATACTGAGGTACTTTTTTACACTTCAATAACAATAATGAGAATTATAAGCCACTCATGATAAATTTTTTTTGAACTTAGGTTATAGCCGCCACTTCTTTCAACAACAATAATGAAACGCTCAATACGGCACAAAAAACAGTCATGTCAAAGCTTGAAGAATTAAGTGCTCTCTTACAAAATACCATTGACATATCTGAGGTTAAGAGTATATGTGATGCAATGAAAAGTTGTGCTCAAGCTTTGGAAGCTTTGGAAGCTTTGGGAGCGTTAAATCGAACTTGAGATAATTGAATCTAGATTCAAGAAAATATATACTTTTAATGGAAAAATTATAATAAATCTTCGCTTTTGCGTTTTTTTTTAATTAATAGATCATTTGTTGATATATATATTATGTATTAATATTTAATTATGTCTAAAAAATTTCATGCCCAACCAATTCCAAAATATTGCATAAATAGTTACAAGCAAAGTAATTGGTATAAGAAGACAATAATATTCATCTACTTTAATCCAATCTAAGGTCTACAAAAAAATAGATTTAATATTTATATCAAATTAAATATTATTATTCTTTTGAATATTTAGAAAAAAGTAACTTACTTTATTTCCAGTTTCAGGCATAAATTTACTTACAACTATCGCATACATGCTACCTACAAAAATACAATAAGCAGTAAATAAAAGGATCCAGCCCCATAAAGCAGTAGTATCAGGCTCAAGTTCAGATAAATGTCTAGTGACATTTCTTGCGTAAGTTGGAGTATTCGGCCTTTCAATTGTTGGTCTATTATTAAGAGAATGTTGTTTGATATCAAAGATTGTATCGGGAGAATTTGAGTGATCTGTATTATGGTGATTCATTGCTTGGAGTGGTATAGTTTTAAACTAGAATTTTCTAACATCTGAACATGGCCCGTCGCCAAAAAAGTATGGACACGTGAAGATCCGTACTAGGGATCCTAATTTTCTGCTGCGACAAACCCCAAATTCTGCCTGCTTTACACTTCGAATTTATGCGGATCAGATAGAAATATGCGAAATTTATCATTATAAATTTTTTATCTTACCAATAAAATCACAAAATCTGTGTAATATAAAATTACGAAAAGAGTCGTGTTTACAAAACTGTCTTTCGCGCCAAACAAAAAAATTCACTGCAAAATTTTAGCATAAGGCCACGCAAAGTTAATTTTTCGTTTTGCCGACCTTTTTTTTTAAATTTCAATTATGCCAATTATTCCATTTTTGCTATTTAATTTTTTCTCCGGTGGTGATCTTAAAATTTCGAGGTTCATTCATTTTCTACAGTACAGTACATCGGAAATTTTTATCTGAACATAACCAAATAAATTATTTTTCTATTTTTGGGAAAAAACAAACTTAGCCGATTATGAAAAATTCGACCAGCTAAAGCCGAAAATTTTTGGCTTAGTCGATTGTTTCATATCGGCCAAAATCACTACTTGCAAAAAATGTCATACGCTTTTGGGCCACATTTAATACGTTCAAACCAAATATTTCTTTTCTCGAAATTAAGTTTTGCTTTTGTTAATTTGAAGCCAGTCCTTCCGTAAGTATCTTTTATTTTAAAGAAAATCCGTCTCTATAACAATTATAATAAATACTATTTATACTAGTGGACGTAAGTTCCTTTTATTTTTTATTTTTTTTTATTCATTCATTATATTCAATAAACATATTTTTCTTTAGATGTTTTAGTCGCGCCGTTTCGAGTAGTCCCTAGATTTGTTGAGTTGACTTACGAAGAGGTATATTTAATATTTAAATGCGAAGTAAATTATAATAACAATTATCTCAAAATATAAGTTTTCTTTTTTTTATAGATATGTGATTTATTTTCATGTGCTCAAACAATTGGTAAAGTTATTGAACGAGAATATCATGCCACTTCACTGACTATAGCTATGCAGGTTGGCTACCAGTTTAATTTTTATCTCTTTTTATAATAAAAAATAAACCATATTTGTAAATCATATTTTTATAAAACAGGATGGACCCGAAGCTGGACAAACGGTGGTTTTCTAAGCTTTGCAACGTGTTTTTCATTCTCATAAATGATATTTGCTCATTATGTTTTTATAGGTACCACATTGTCATGTTCATTTAATTCCACGGAAAGCTGGTGATTACGCAAATAATGATGATATTTATAAAGACATTGAAAAATCACCAAAAGTTGATAACGAAGAAAGGTCACCTAGAAGTTTAGAAGAGATGGCAAAGGAAGCCGAATTTTTAAGACAGTTCTTTAAAGACAGTAAATGAAATTCTTTTACATCCATATAAATTTGTAACACATTAATAAATTGGATATTTAAATAAATTTTGACAAATTTTAACAAGAGCTTATCAATTGTTCACCTACATTCAGCTACATCTACAAATATTAATAATTTGAGTTTGTTAAAAAAAAGCTTTTAATACCATTTTCTCTGACAAGTTTTTATCTAAGTTCGTCATCAAATACGTAATTCTTCTATTTTCGTAACAAAAAAATATATAGATTTATATTAAATCATTTTTATAAAAACCAGTATGCATTACAGACTTCAGCAGAGGATCAGCTGCAGTCACAAAAATATATTCGTGATATAAGAGTAAATTAGCAGAGGTTGTAATAGAAATTTTCACATTTTATATTACGGAAGTTAGATAAGAGACATTCTTGATATTTTATTGAAATTTTATTTTTATAATCTACTATAATCTTGTTAGCCAATCAAATTTTTTTAAAATTATTTTTTATTATTTTTTATTAACATATCTTAACATATCAGATATGGTTAAAGAGGATACTATTTTAAAATTATATATAAACTTAATAGTAAATTTTTTTATATTTTATAAAAAATTATATTAAGTAAATAATTTTAATTTTTAAAAGATTTGTAGAGTAGGTGTTTGTGATTCTAATAAGGCTGTTTGAAATTAAAACTTTGTTTAATGTTATATTTGTACTAGGAAGGTGGGAAAAATTAAACAACCATTAAAATTAAACGAGGTTCAAGTGAACCTAAATTAGGTTCAAATGAACCTAAATTAGGTTCAAGTGAATCTAAATTAAGTTTAATAAACCTAAAGTAGGTTCAAATGAATCTAAAATAGGTTCAAATGAATCTAAAGTAGTTCAAGTAAATCTAAATTAAGTTTAAGTGAACCTAATTTAGGTTCAAGTGAACCAAATTTAGGCTTAAATATATATTATGGTTATATATAACCAAATCAATATTCAAATATAAAGCTTATTTAATATATATATTAAAATGTATATAAAATTATAATATTCAAATAAAAAATTTTTAACATAATATAATTGTTATAGTATGTGATTACATCTTTTCTATTTAAGCAAAAAAGCCAAAAAGTGGTCTGATTTTGTGTTTACTTATCAAATCTTGACAAGAAATATTTAATCACTCTACTGTACCTACTATTAACTATTTAAGTGATATAATAGCTAAGCTAAATTACTAGATTGTTTGTACTAAAGAATTTATTAATAGTTAATTAAAAAAGTTAAACTATAATAATTAAATTAAGGCTTTTTTTTTTGCTTGTATTTTTATTATGGTCTTTATTATATTTTTATTTATTATTACTATTATTTAATATAGTAAATTTTTTTTAAGTCCTTTTAAACCATATTTTTCTATTACTTTTGCAAATTCACATAATGAATATATAGTTTTCTATTTAGCTTTTAGTATATTTAAAAGTTCTATAAGATCTTTAATTCTCTACACCAATAGTATATAAGGATAAGTTAATAAAAAAGTAACTAATTTTTTTTAAATAAAAGTTTACTTAATTTTGAGCTTAAATATTTTATTAACTATTTTATTAAATTTAATGAATCTTTTTATTTTAATTATATTAATTCTAAAATTAAAATAAAAAATTTTTATCAAAATTGGTGAAATTATTGTCAAGATTATATATAAGAATAAAATTGTTTTAGGTTTGAAAATTTTAAACCCAGAATTGTTTTTAATATATTTTACTTAAAATTTGAAATTTTTTGACATATGGGGTCTTTGCCTTGAAAATGTCCTTACGGGGCTATGTAGATCTTATAAATAAAAATTAAAATTTTTAGCCATCCAATAATCCAATTCAAATAACTTTTTTTTAATTTTGTAGAACTCACTAAGCTCTACAAAATAAAAAAAAAGTTTATTTGAATTGGATTACTGAAGGACCCCGAACAATACATATAGAGGTTATATTGGCTTTAATATAAACTTTTTGTAAATTTTATCCACTTTTTATTAGAGCTAATTAACCTTATTTTATATATAAGCTTTAATATTTAAATAATTTTATCTATTTAAAAATATAACAAATAACTTATATATTTTTTTAAAAAAAATATTTTTCTAAAGAAAAGTTTTTCTTCAAAAAAAATTTTTCTCCAAAAAAATTTTTTTCCAAAAAAAATTTTTATCCAAAAAAAATTTTTTTCCAAAAAAAATTTCTTTAAAAAAAAATTTTTTTTCAAAGAACATTTTTATTTAAAAAATTTATTTATTTATTTATTTGGTTATCAAATTTTAAATATAACCTATTTAAAATTTATAATTTTATCCATTTTAAATAACATAACATTAAAGGCTTTTATCCACTTTTAAATATAACCTTTTGGTTAATAACCTCTTCAAATATAACATTTAGTAAAAAAGCAACTTTTTTATCCAAAATTTCAATATAACCTTTATATGTATTGTTCGGGGTCCTATTACTGGATAGCTAGAAATTTTAATTTTTATTCATAAGACCTATATAGTTCCGTAAGGTTATTTTCAAGGCAAAGACCCCATATTTTTTAAATAGATAAAATTATAAAGAGTATAAATATATAAATTTTAATTGCTCTTCTTTATAAAAAATTTTAATTTGCTCTAATAAACCTGAAATAGGCCTTTTCAAAAATCAATTTCAGTGGCATCATTAGTTAAGATATTTTAATTTACTGTATTTTTGCAAAATAATATGCATGGGTGTTATTTCAAATAATGGCTAAAATTAAGCTTAATTTGGGCCAAAATTTATAATTTTACTCTGTGTGTTACCGTATGTGTCCGAAATTAAGCTACCTTTTTTGGCCAAAAAATTACACGAAAAATCGTAAAGTAGCTTATTTTCAAAATATAGCATTTTTTGAAAAAATTGAAAAACGTACTAATAAAAAGTTACCCAAATGACACCAAATTTTTACTGTAGATGTATTTTGATGCGCTGAACAAATTTACTTAATCGACTTTTAGAAGTTTACTTAGTATAAAAAAAGTTTTATATGTAGCAACTGCTAACGAATTTTTTAAGATTTTTAAAAAAAATCAGGGGGGTAGCTTATTTTAGGTAGTAGCTTATTTTCGGACATATACGGTATTTTGTAAAAATATAATAAAAATTAAAAAAATTTTACTAAAAATAATTTGGTTTTCTTTTTTATTAACTTATTCCTATATATCAAATTTTTTAAATTACTATGAAAAATATAGAAAATTCCTAAATAAGTTTACTTTAACGATCTGGTAGGATAACTCTTTCTGATGATCACTTGAACCAAATTACCAACAAAAGAAAAACAATAAATTTTTTGTTGGAAAATTGTCTATACTTAATGTATAGTAGGTTAATACAGGAAAACAGTTTTATAAAGGTCAACTGTTGATTCTGGTGACTCTTTTGTATATTCAATATACAAGCCAAAAGCGTACTTTTACAAGATAACTGGCAGAAGATGAAGCCCTTGTACAAGAAATTTTGGTAGGGATTAAAGTTTTTTTCTGTTAATAAAGTATTCTGTAGAAAAACAATAGGAACAACAAAAAAATAAGTTTTTCTGACTACATCTTCTCCTTGAAATTTCTTACAAGTATCATTCCACTTCCTTTTGGATTTTTTTGAAATTTTTACCAAAAAGTAAAAATCCTGGCTTACTCCCTTCAAAAGATCAGCAGTGTTTACTCCTTTCAAATCAGAAATGTTCCCGGTTTAAAACTGATGACATTACAAGTTAGGTTTGGATAGGACCCCGAATAATCTATGTGAGGTTAAATTTGAGCATCATAGTAAAAATTTTTTTGGTTAGCACTTTTGGTTTGGTATGTATAAGCTATATTTCACACATTAGATTGAACATTTGCTCATCTTTAACTTTTCTTGAAATACAATGTTCTCTAAAAAAAAAAAAAACAGAAAGTTCTCTAAAAAAAAAAATGTGCAAAATTGGCAAAATTTTAATCCAATTTTTGTACTACTTTTTTCTTCTTTTCTTGTTCTATATTCCAAAAAATTAAATTTTAAGTTAATATATAGACTTCAAAACATCACTTCTTCAAAGTTTATAGTAATTTTATATGTTTTTTTTATAATTTTATATAACTTATAAAAAATTTATATGTAACAAATTGGATGACTAATATATAGCATATTGCATATTTCATATTAGTCAAAATTTTTCTAAAAATATTAAAATCTAGGCTAGATAATAAATAGTAAGTAAACAGGATGTGGCGACATAGTGTAGTTGGATTGTTGTCACCCCAAGTAGTTGTAACAAAAGGTACAGAGTTCAAATCCCACTGGAGACGATTTTGAAAAATTTACCTGTGTTACGGTAACCTGAACTCTGAGCTCGGATGTACAAATCTGTTTCCTGGGTTATACCAACTCGTATTGGGAGCTTTGGCGTTGTTTTATGCACAAAACTGGGGCGCATAGATCCTGGGAAGCGCAGGTGCTGTGTTATGCACAGAACCGTGGAACAACAGGAAACCATACTTGGCAAGACCTGAGTAAAGAGGTAGCTGACTTTCAACGGCGCCCAAACAGGAATCGGACGGGGACTGACCAGATTAGACTGACCAGAAGTGGACTTATGACAAAAGGGTTTATGGCGGACCCTACCAACCGGACCACCAGAAGTCGCACTGGAGGAAAAGGACATGTATTGTGAAATCATGTACTAGGGGTTGGGAGCCCCTAGGTTCACCAGGGCAAACCAACCCTCTCGGGTCTTTGGATTAGAAATAAGAAAACAACCGAGGGAAAGAAAGTTCCGGGAGAAAGAAACTGAAAGAGGAACGGGGCGGTGCTGGAGTTATGCGAACTTTACAAGGGCAGAAGTAGGTAATGATAGCGGCCGGGTAACCCTGACTGCAAGTTGCTACCGAAGAGTAGGTGATACCTGTGTAGGACAGGAAAACACTCTACCAAGTTTCCCACTGAGGATAAACTAGTCCTAAGGATACAGTTAGTATCTGGTACGAACTCCAGGTCTGGTAGCTAGTGGCTGTGCCGGTGATACAAGATGGACCGGCAGGAGGCAGAAGATTAAAGTGTTTAAATAGGCAATGCCAGTATGTGGGTTGCAGGTATGGCAGCTAGGATAGAACCTTCGGGTGGTTATTAAATAGGCAACCAAAAGTTGCAGGTGAGGCTAGTTGAACTTTCGACAATATACGAATGTCGGCTTTCCCTCCATGTAGGGTACCGAGTTCTAATATATTTTGAATAAAAGCCAATCCCCAAAGTGGGCACTTTGACACTAAAAAAAAAAATAAAAAATAAATAGAAAGTAAACTGCTCTTCGAGAAAAAATAGCCCAATTTACAAAAAAATTATCCAATGACAAAGAATTATTTACAAAAAGCTCTTAATTCAAATTGTTGATTATAGGTATGTGCATATTTATCTAAAATCTTTATAGCAGATACTAAAAGTACTACATGTATCAAAGGGTACAACTAGATTATAAAAAGAAAGTTAGGGGCCAATGCTATACTATGTGATCTTGCTAACTGTCTGAATCAATATTTAAAAGATGAGACTCAATAGAAATAGTTTTATAAATATAAAATATTAGCTACTATAGCAACATTTCTATAACAGGTCAGAGTCTTTTTTCTGCAATTTATAAAATACTAGATAAATATTTGACTAAAACAATAAATAATGTGATTAAAACTGAAATATGTGAATGTCTTTTTTTGAATACGAATAGAGTAGAACCTATTAATAAGGATTTGACTCAAGAGCAGGTAATAAATAATAGATGTTATTAATTTGAACTAATAATAGAAAATAAATAAAGAAACTATTGAACAAGCATGTACCAGATTTATAGAAGATCAAGAAGATGTGTGGAATATAATACTACAAACTATGATAAATGAAATTGGGTATGAGAACTTAACAGAAATTTGGAAGATTACTAAACTATGTAATAAAAAAAAGCATTATGTTCATTTCGTAGTAATTATTATTTCAATTTCTTTTATGTGTTTATATCTAATGAATATATCTAGAGGTATTGTATACACGTCATTCTGGTTATATCGACATTTTTAGTTTATTAGTAAAAAAATTCAAAATGTCAATACAGTGAGTTGTACCGACATTTTATATTAAATTTTTGAAAAAAATATTAGTATAGAAAGATTTTACTATAGTGTCGTTATATCCATATGTCGGTATAACCAGAGTAACGTGTATTGATATTATTTTCACATTATAATGCATTTGTCTATAGTGAAATTCTGCATATTAATAATGATTTCTATTTATTGGTATAAGAACTTATCAAAATCATATAGTACTAGAAGAAGATTTCTTGAATTTAATCACTTATCTAATCTAAGCCCAAACAATAATATAGTTTGCAAGCCAATCACTATGCTATTTCAGTTGTAAAAAAAACTATTTACAAAATACCAATATAGACGAATTTGAGAACTTGCATATAAAGCAACTTTGTTTGCTATAGATAATGATAACTATGAAATAATTCAAGTTCTGACAAAGTATATTAATAAGCTAAAAAATAAAAAAGAAAAATTAGAACACTAGTAGACAACTCTATACAAATTGAGAATTTAGTAGCAATAAATTAGCCATCTATTTCTATAACCCCTAACATAATTAAACAATATTAATTAAGATAATAGAAAAGAAGAACAAGTATATGAAGTAAATAAGTCCACTTCAACAGGGTTTGTTAACGTTCAAAATTCTTTTAAAGCTATTGAAAGAAGTAGGCTCCAAAATGCTATTATTAGAGCAGTATTGAAAAAGATCAAAGTTGTAGTAGGAATTCAACTCGTGAACTTCTTTACTGAAACTTACAAAAAGTATATGTTTTTATAATAAAATAATAATATTTTGAAAATATAATAAATATGCTTTTATATAAAAAAATATTTTAATAATGTTTTTATAATATATTAATAATATAATAAAAATTTTAAAAATAAAATAAAAATTTCAATCAGTTTCAAAAATATTATAAAATTATTATAAAAACATTATTATTGTATTTTAAAAATAGTTTAAAATAAATTGTTTAAAAATATTTTAAAATATTATTTTAATATTATTAAAAATATTATAAAAACATTATT
>QKWP01002351.1:0-19406 GCA_003550325.1 Gigaspora rosea
CCAAAAATAAGCATTTGCAATCTCTAACTATTTTAAATTTAGTTCTGTTATACAAAATAAAGAACTAACTTGTTATAAAGATTATCTTTGTTATACAAATAAACATCCGACTTTTTAAAAAATTACCTGCTGGTTATACAAATTTAAATATACAACATATTGAATAATTATATAATAAGTCTATACAAAACCAGATCTTAGTATTATATATATCCTTCGGGGTCCTGGTCAGATTCCTTTAAACCTAATCTGAACCTGATTAAAACCTGATCTGTACCTAACCCATCATAAAAATTTTTTATTGGGTTTATGTCGGGTCCATTTCAAAACCTGACTCAACCCATCTCAACTCAACCAATCTGATCATTTTTATGCTTACATAAATTTGATCAAGAATGGGTAAAAAGTAACTAAACAGTAACTAATTACTATGATTATTATTTTAATTAGATGGCTGCATGACACAGTCACACTAAAACCAGCAACGTTATATATATAAGCAAATATAGTACTCAAAATAAATTTCAAATTCCAGATAAAGGACATGCCATTTATTACGTATTTTTATTATAGATACATAATCAAAGGTAGTGATCATGTCTATATATTATATTAATCAATCAGAATTAGATAAAATGATCACACCTAGAGTTGTTGGTGAAACTAGTTAGTTTCACTAGGACGCATTAGTGCACTATGGTGCACTATCGGTGCACTGTTGAAAATTTGAGTTTTTTATAATTATCGATGCACCAGTATTGGTGCACCAGTTTTGGTGCACCATGGTGTACCATTGAAGATTAGTTTCACCTGCAACTCTAATCACACCATATATGGATAAAGGTGGCTACTAAGTAAAAATATTATGTAATAAATAGTACACCTCTAACCCACCTATTTACCAGATTATTACCATGTCAAAAACTGAATTGTTTTAAAAAATCCAGGTTATCTGGGTGATCTGGTTGACCTAGTTTGTTTGATTGACTAATACAAAATTGAGGTAGCTCTTAAGGGTAGACCATATTATATAATTTTTTTTTAAATAAATTTTAAGTTGCTCAAAACTAATTTAATACATATAAAATTTTATCCAAACTATATAAAAATTTAGAAGATATATATTTTTCATTTAGAACTACTTATTTTAAAAATAAAGATCAATTTATTTAATAAAAACCTGCATTTTATATAATAATAATTTTTTGCTATTTCTTATACATAATATCAACTATAGAGCATAGTTTACCCTTAAAGTATAATATTATATACATGTTGTAATGGGTGTAATTAAGGCTATAGAATCTAATTAACACCCAATACCTATTATAATCTACTAGAACATTAAACCACAGGGAAATAAGACAAAATGCTTCAAAAATGAAAGTTGTCGATTGAGGTATAAAAAGATTTGGTTCAGGTTTTTTGAAGCTTTGGGTCTTGTGGAGTTTCTATTAGGCTTCAGATAAGTCTTCTTTAATTTTAGTAGTTATACTTTAGACAAATAATTAGTACTTCAAATACTAATATCTTCTTCTTCTTTAGTTTAAGTCTATGGCTTAATTGGGTCACATGACACATGATTCAATAATTTTGTTGACCGGGTTCTGATTTAATTAAATTCCAATGGCAGCTAGAGGCAGTCAGAAATTGAATTCAGGATAATAATACAGTTACAAGAATTGGGTTATAATTAAACGAAAATATTTAAAATATACCCGGGGTATAGGTTATTATCTTGTTCTTTGATTTTAGTTTTTTAGAGTTAGGGTTAGTTAGCACGTGATGTTTATTTTAAATTTAATTTATTTATTTTTAGTTATAGATTAAGAGCCTATACTCTAGGTATATTTTAAGGACATCCATAATCAGACAAAGTGAAGTTACAAATATCGATTGTTATTCCAAAATGAGTAATGGACTAGGAAAACCTATCTCTGAAGGGATTTTCCATTTTGAGAAAATGTCAATTAATTGTTTGTAAAATCTAAAATTTACTTCTGAATTTTTTGGTTATTTTTAAATATCAATTACTGAATAAACAAGGTCATGTGATTATAAACTACTAATTGACCAATCTAATTTAATTGAGCCATCAATCTTTTGTTGTAAACCTATTTTTAGAACACATTGTTAAAAATTTGGGATACATTCAAGTTAAAATATCTTGATAAATTATTATATTAACATACTTTACTGAAACTATAAAAAAATTAAAAATATTATGATTATATATCTATTATGTTTTTATTATATTTTAAAAAACATAATAATTACTAGTTATAAGTTAATAATAATAATATAAATAATATATATTAAAACTGTTTTAGTAATATTAATAAAAACATTTTTAAAACATTATTAAACTAAATAAATTTCATATTTATAGTATAATATAAATATTTATATTATATAAATATATTATATTATAATATATTTTATAATATTAAATATAATATAAATAAAACAAATCAATAATATAATGATTTAGACAAATGTGTTTACCCCAAAATCTTGCAAAAAAGATTTTTTGTTAAAATACGAAGGATGGTTTCATAAGCAAAATTACGAGATATAAGCATTTTTTAAAAATAATTTTGGTTTAAAAAATATTTTTAAAAAACTTATTTTAATATATTTTTAAAATATAATAATAATGTTTTTATAATATTTTTAATAATATTAAAATAATGTATTAAAAATATTTTAAAAAAATTATTTAAATTTTTTTTTAAAATATAATAATAATATTTTTACAATATTTTTAATAATGTATTAAAAACATTTTTAAAAGTTTATTTTAAGTTATTTTTAAATAATAATAATAATGTTTTTATAATAATTTTGATAATATTAAAATAATGTTTTAAAAACATTTTTAAAAAGCTTATTTTAAACTATTTTTAAAATATAATAATAATGTTTTTATGATATTTTTAATATATTAAAATAATGTTTTAAAACCATTTTTAAAACTTTATTTAAAGTTATTTTTAAATATAATAAGAATGTTTTTATAATAATTTTGATAATATTAAAATAATGCTTTAAAAACATTTTTAAAAAATTTATTTTAAAGTATTTTTAAAATATAGCAATAATGTTTTTATAATATTTTTAATAATATTAAAATAATATTTTAAAATATTTTTAAACAATTTATTTTAAACTATTTTTAAAATATAATAATAATGTTTTTATAATAATTTTATAATATTTTTGAAACAGATTTAAATTTTTATTTTATTTTTAAAATTTTTATTATATTATTAATATATTATAAAAACATTATTAAAATATTTTTTTATATAAAAGCATATTTATTATATTTTCTAAATATTATTATTTTATTATAAAAACATATATACTTTTTTTTAAGTTTCATCCTAGTAGGATGAAAAGTAAAATATATATAGATATAAACCAGAACTTTAATTTGAATCAAAAATCTCGAAATTGATAAAAAAGTGACAGAGATAGGTTTTTCTAGTCCATTGTCCAAATAGGCAATCACGGGAATCGAATATTGTTTGATTAATAAGGTAATCAATGTTTTAATCAACTTTTGATTTCTTACATAAATATGATTAATTGATTGATTACTAATTCTCTTTCTTATATTTATTTGAACGAAGAAATTGGGTCTAGTAATACTACAAGTATTTGATATTCTAAAAAGGTCAACTTGGTTTTGGCCAAAGAGAAACTATTACTTTTTTAATTTTTATTAATATGTTTTGAAAGTAATTTTCAGAGTGTAACACTTCTACTTTTATTTTACAGGTTATGTCTTAATGAAGTGATTCGAATATGGTCTTAATAGTAACTAGGACAAGAGGGGTAAAACTGAGACGATAATTGTAAACAAAATTTAGAGATAAGTATATAAACTACTTAGATTCAATGCTTCTACTCTGATTTCAAAGGTCTCAAAACTCTACTAGGTTATTTACTTCTTTCCTCTTTTTTATTTCAAGTACCAAAGGTACTGCTTTTATACTTTTTTATATTTATTTAATTATAGGTTTTTGCAACTGTTGATTAAAATCAAAAAAAAATATATGAACCAGAATCCTTTGTAGGATGTTATGAGCATAATATTATATTGAAGTTGAATTTACTATCTATTTTACAATACAACTATAACAGGTTATATATCTTTTTAATTCAATATTGCTTTCATTTATTTAAATTAAAACTTATGTTTATTTATCTATTTAAAAAGTAATATCTATAAATGAAAATACATGCATATATTAATTAAATAGGCTAATATAAAATTATATGAAGTTTTCATATACATTGCATAATACATGTTTAGTTTAACATATCCGCGGATTTTTAGAATTTTACCTTTTTTAGGGTCATAAATTTTATATTAGCTGATCATCTTATACCCTAAATTGGTGATCATCTGATTATTTATCACCCCAAATTTATCTAATAATGAGATTTTAAAAACAAATTTTATATATATTAAAGCGTGTCAAACCAATCACCTGTCCTTAAAACCAATCACCAATATTATTAAATCTATAGCAATCTTTAATTTACCTTGGTAAGCAATATATAATATATTTAAAAACTATAAATATTTTATTTCATCGCGGTAATAAGCTTAATTAGCAAAAACCATTTACTAATTAAATTTCAAATCATAATTCTATAATATTTAGAACTGACATAGCATGATAGTTAGCAACTGGACTAGCAAGACAAGTAGCATGGTAGTTAGTTTCAGGACAAGTAGTACAGTAATTAGATTTAAGACAAGTAGTATGTTAGATTCAGGACAAGTAGCGTGGTAGTTAGAGTAATACAGTAGTTATATTTAGAACAAGTAGTATGGTAGAGTTAGATTCGGGACAAGTAGCACAGTAGAGAACAAATAGCACAGTAGATTAGATTCAGGATAAGCAGTATGGTAGAATTAGATTTGCGACAAGTAGCACGGTAGAATTATATTTGGAACAAGTAGCATGGTAGAATTAGATTCGGGACAAGAGCATAATAGATTAGATTTAGGACAAGTAGCATGGTATAATTAGATTTGGGACAAATGGCATAATAAAATTAGATTTGAAACAAGCAGCATAGTAGAATTAAATTCGAAACAAGTAGTACAGTAAAATTTGATTCGGGACAAGTAGTATGGTAGAATTAGATTCAGGATAAATAGTATGATAGAATTAGATTCGAGATAAATAGCATAGTGGAATTAGATTCGGGACAAGTAGCACAATGAGAATTAGATTTGGAATAAGTAGCATGATAGAATTATAGATTTGAGGCAAGTAGCATAGTAGAATTGATTTAGAATAAATAGTACAATAAAATTAGATTCAAGATAATTAGTACATACAGTAGAATTAGATTCGCATAGTATGATAGAGTTAGATTCAGAACAAGTAACAGAGTTAGATTTGGAATACATAATATAGTAGAGTTAGATTTAGGACAGGTAGCTTAGTAGAGTTAAATTCGAGACAGGTAGCACAGTAGAGTTAACTTGGAACAGATAGCATAGTAAAGTTAGATTCAGGTATAGATTCAGAAAAGGTAGTATGGCGGATTTAAATTTGGGATTTATAGAATAGTAGTTAAATTTGGGTTTAGTAACATGGTAATTAGACTTGGTATTATAGTTAGATTCAGAATATAGTAGAATTATAAAATAAATGATGTATTCTCAAAGTTTTATACAGTTTTTATTAATTGAATTTTTTAATGTTTTAGTTAGTATATTATAAAAAAAAAACTATAATATATAGTTATTTTTAATTTTCATCAGTATATACAGTATTTTATATTTATTTATACAATGTGCAAAACCAATCTAATACAGTCAACCCTCCATAAATGCAACTCAAAGTGACAAGCTTACAATGTGCATTTAGGGAGGTTTGCATTTAGAGTGAGCCAATTAAATTGCAGCTTTAAAAATTTGATCATCAAGTTTGTGTAACTTTTACTAAAACTGTATAACCTATTTTAAATACTAAAATTTGATTGGCTACGTGCATTTAGGGAGGTTAGTGTAATATAAAATGTTATTCAAGAGAACGTGCATTTACAGAATATAGAACGTGCATTTATCACTAATAACATCTTACGAAATAGAAAAAAATGTGCATTTAGGGAGGTATTGCATTTATGGAGGTTGCATTTATGGAGGTCCGACTGTACCATATCTAATATAACACCAACCTCCAAGACCCCTTAACTATTTTGACATGACCCTAATTCTGCGATAGTATCTAACTTAATCTCCAGCTAGACTAGTGATGAAGTAGAATCGTTTACTGTAACTAGTTATGACATAAGCTTTGAACGACTCTACCATATAACTAAGCTAGACTCACATAACTATCTAATTATAATCCTAATTCTTATATTAGTCCCATGCTACTATCTAATCTTACCCTTGTTACTAAACCCGCTCTATTCTAACCCTTACCCTAAACCTATCTTAAAACTTACCATCATCTTAATCCATTACTTTATACGCTGCTAGCGACTTACTGCCACAATACTGGCAAAAAAAGAAGCACAAGACGAACTAGTAATCAACATGAAATGAAACACTGCCCTAACAAATCCAACATGGCATAGTACTAGTAAGCGACGAAGTAGAAACACTAGTACTGTAAAGAGGTACTAACAGATGATAATGTAGCGATGATGGCAATATTATAAAAAAAAAAGCTTGTTAATAAATAGCAATATATATAGTATGTCTAAAAATTTTTTAGATGTATATTATAAAATTGAATATGATTGGATATCAACTAGCTAACGCACCCTTATTTGTGTAACTAAATTTTTGGGGTGTGTCAGTGATCTGTATGAAATTCCAAAAATCCGCGGATATGATGTGCAAAATAACATGTTTACCGATATACGGGTCATCGGATAATAATAGCTATAATCTGATTAAAAAGTGCCAAACAGGCTATTCGGTTAACTCTTATACAAGTACAAGTTCTACTTAGTTAATCAAGTCTATTTTATATATAAATAGTACTTATACGTATAATGTTTCTGGTTTTAGTGTGATTACATCATGTAGCTACCTATTTTTAAAATTATATCGAGTATGATCAGGTTTTATAGGTTAATAAACAAAACCCCAAATCTGACCTGATACTTTAGTAAACTCAACCCGAACCTGATTCAATTTATTAACAGGTCAATAATTTGAACCCGACATGTGTCTGAACCTAACCCGACCCATGAAATTTTGGGTCAAACCCGACCCATCCCACACTTTAGACCAGTGTCGTACACGGACATTGTCCCGTCAATTTTACAAGAACATGGACAGTCTGGGATGGGACGTCCGGAACATGTCCGCAATAATGTTCCAATACAATATTGTTCATAGACAATGTCCTACTAATTTTTAGCTTTGTCTCTACTATGTCCAGGTGGGTAAAACTAATCAAATTGCAAAATTATACAGACCTTGGTTTGGGTTATATAAAAAATGATGATAATTTACGAGGGATATACCGAATTTTATTGGTTGGTGATTATATGTTGATTCGTCGAATGTCCAGGACAAAAAAAATTCTGGGTGGACTTGTCCTGGATGTCCCGTCCTGAACTGTTCACTGTCCGTGTCTGTGTCCCAAGACAACACTGCTCTAAATGTGATAGATGGGACCCCCCTAGAAAATTATATGATTTACTGCACTTCTTTAAAGGAAGTAATAGTATTATGAATTTGAAAGCATTTTGTATAGTAGACTATTGATTTCTATTCTTGATCTAGATTTTGATTCTTGATCTTGATCTATAGCACTCTATTTTCACTTTGCTACAAACAATAGTCATATTTATATAGTATTTAAAAAAACTATTTGCAGTGCAGGTCGAATGCTACTCTTTTTTATGTATATTGTATTTACTTGTACTACTATATATTATAAAAATTTTTTCTAATAGAACTATATATACATATTGGATTTAAAGTTTTTGCAATCTAATTTTTTAAGAAATTTAAGTTATTATAAATATAGCTTATCCTCATTATATTGAAAATTCAATACAATAAAGAATTTTGAATTTCAAAATTATAAACTTCAACTTGATATAGTGAAGTTTATATAGTATTCTCTCAATATAAGCTATAGTGAGAACTTGAAGGTAAGCTGTATCTGATTTTCTAATTGATTTACAAAAAATTAATTGAATAGGGGTAACCTGATAAATAGGAGCCATATGAGTAGTGATGCAAAACAGCTTTGCAAAGTTGTAGATGGATTAGCTTAACTGAGCTTGTGTTATGTAGAGCCAATTTAGAGCTATGAGCCAATTACATTATATATCATAACTATTGCTAGTTAATATTATAAATTTTTGTATTTATAATATTTATAACTCATACAGAAAAGTCCCAAATTCTGGGTTGGAATATCTTGAAGTATATTGGCATCATTGTTAGCTAGATCGAATTGATTAATTTTGACCAAGATCATAAAAAATTTTACTAATAAATCATATTCTTAAAAAATATTTAGCTGATAATTTTGCTATAGATCCTACTAACAGCTAGAGTTATATGCCAACCTAGATTTGATACTTCCAACCCAGAAATTTGGAGGATAGTCTTATAAAAATCAATAAATATAATAAATAAATATAATAAATAATATGTTGTAATATTTAGTAAACTATTTTTATAAATATTTTGTTTCTTCCAAATAGATCTTAATGTCCCTTCTTATATTAATTCTCAAAACTCATTAAAGCTCTTTGTAGTGTGTACACCTTTTTAAAAAACACATACAAGCACTTATTTGTATTGGCTCATAGTTAGAACATGGTATTAAGTTTCAAAACTAAATAATATGTTTTTATACTATTGCTACTTTGCATATTCACAAATTATTAATTACTGGAATATTTTTATACATATTAACACTAAATTCAAATGAAAATAAATTTCTATAATGCTAACAATACAATTTAGAGTTGTTGACTCTTGAATGACTAGCTAAAAAATGATTAAATTACAGCTAAAATATAGCTTAGCTCTGTTATAGCTAGCTGTTTAGCCAAGCAGAGCTGGTAATTTGTATCACTATATACAAGTTACCTGGGTGATTCTTATACAGATACAATCTCTGAGATTTTTAAATTTATAATATAGTCAATTTATGGTTCAGGTTTTAACTAATTTATTTATAATTCACTGTTAATTTTTTTGTATAATATTAATTTATATTGATATTAAAAACCTTCAATTGAGTAAGTATAATATTTGAAAATAATCTATCTATCTAATAAATTGTTGGACCTCCATAAGTACATGCACATTCTTGGGACCAAACTCTAACAAAGTGCACTTAAAGATCAATAAGAGAAAGTGCATTTGTAGAGATCATATGTATAGTCAAACCTCTATAAATGCAATTCGTAGAGACAATCCTACAATATGCATTTAGGTGGTTTGTATTAGAGAGAAATTGCAGCTTTAACAATTAGATTAGCAAGTTTGTATAACTTTACTAAAAAATGTATAACCTATTTTAAATACTAAAATTTGATTGGCTATGCGCATTTAGGAAGATTAGTGTAATATAAAATGTTATTCAAGAGAACATGCATTTACAGAATATAGAATATGCATTTAGCACTAATAACATATAGAAAAGAAAAAACATGCATTTAGGGAGGTATTGCATTTATGGAGGTTGCATTTATGGATATCTGACTGTATATATATTAGAGTTCCTCAAATTCAAATCAAATCAAATATTGGGTCAATTTGAATTTGATCAAATCAAATTGACTCTGATTTGAATTTGATTTGAATTTGAATTTTTAATAATAATTTTCAAATCAAATCAAATATTTGTCAAATCAAATCAAATTCAGCTATATTTGAATTTGATCAAATCAAATATAGTCAAATTTAAATTTGAATTTGATCAAATATTTGATTCAAATATTTGAATATCAAATCAAATTGCGGAACCCTAATATATATATTTGAGCCAGAATTTTGTATGTGTTATTTATAAAGGTTTTGCTCTTATAAGAGTGCACTTATGGAGGTTTTACTAGTGTTTTACTACAATACGATTGGGCATATTTTTAAATTTTATTGTTAGATCTATTTAAATATTGTCTAATGAAAATACTATATAAGACTCAATTTAAAATATATGTTGTAGATAGATTCAGATTTCTTGGTATTCTTAATTGGGCTTTGGATTTAGAATCATAATTTGTTTATTTGCTTTTTGTATTATGATGAATTTATGAAATTAAGCTAAAATTCAGTCACCATGTCCAAGTTTTTGATCATTAAAATTAAATTTTAGGCACCAAATTACATATTAATAAATTGATATCAAACACTGAAAAATTTTTTTGGACCTCTGATCTATACTTAGAGTATTGACTTGACAAAAAAACTGTTGATCGATAATTGATCAAAAAAAAATTTTTTTAATCGATCAAACATCAATTATATATACTTGATCGAGTATGATCGATCAAGAATATAATTTATAACCTCGAGTATATATAAACGATTAATAATTAGCCAATTATTAATTGATTATATTATATTTATCGAATCAAATAATGCAATCTTATATAATTACATCTCTCTTAGAGGTTATATCTATCTGTTCATTATTTAATAAGTTTCAACCCGTTGACTTAATGCTAATGCATTATTTGGTTCAATTTTTAATATTTATTGAATTTTGCAGGCGATTCTTTAATTTTCTCCCCCATGCAATATGTTGTATAGTGTTGGCTCAATGCTTATGTTAATAATAATATATTTTTTTTTTTTGAATTTGCTCTGCACGTGATTGTTCATAATTATTTATTGTGCACTGACTTCGTACCAACACATCATATAACGATTTTTATTTTTTTTGATTTATTTGAATCTGCAAGCAGTATTTCGAATTGCTATATATTGCATTACATCATGTTGGTTTAATGCCTTCATTATTGAGTTTGATTTCTGGTGACAATTTAAGACTGTAGGCGAATCTTTTATATTAAAACCCAATGAAATTGGCGTAATATTCTGCAAGTATATTTGAACTGCTTTCTATTATATACATTTGAGTTTGTCATCAACCATGTTGGCCATTTTCGAAAAATCACGGCAAAATCTACTACTTTAAGAAATTTGGCTTGTCCAAGAAGAGAATTCACCTGCTTCGTTCCTCAGGTTCTCAGGGATGATGCTGTTCCTCACTAAATCATTCATACTAGATACGTATGTACAGTAAAGATAATATAGCCTAATATACGTTATATTGTCTTTGATGACTCAAGGAAATCCACATATATTATTCTGGGCAATCGTTGGAATCGTTATCCCAATGTTTGTAAAGTTCAGAATATCGATGTAGTGCATCTTCAATAAGTTCTTCTTGTTCTTTTCATAAAGATGATTATGGAGCTTATCATCTTTATTTCGAAGGTTTGGGATAGTGTACTTTCGCTTGAAATTCTCCGGAGAATTGCACCACGGCTATAGATATCTGATCAGTTATAACGCCTGCCTTGATAGACCAATTTGTCACTTTGATTTGCCTCCATGTATTGAAATGTTTTTGAATGAAAAACTCTGAATGATATCATATGTACATTAAAAGCTGATTGCTATTTCCTTGGCAATGTGTAATTTATCTGTTCATCATTGTCTGCATTATTATCCCTTGTTACCTTATAGAAGGGATAATGTTGTGATGGTCAATAATGTTTTGCAATAATGTTATGCAAACTTTGCTTCTAACGGAGATGGCAGCTGGTCTGCTCGTAGCGTGCATCTTCTTATACTTACTCCTGATAATGAAAATATTGTTAGCATTCCATTGTGATCCTAAATTAGGCAGCTAATTCAAATCTGTTATCTGATCTCATGTGTGATCTTACTCCTGATCAGAATTAAAAGTTGATCCTGGCATAACCGGATTGCTACTGGCATATCCCTGCTTAGCCATCTTTGATCTGTTAACTTACTGCGTAAGTCAAAATGCATAAAATAATTAATAATAATCCTCATCATATGGAAGAGCGACCAATAAGAATAGTGTATTTGCGCAAATCATTTCACTTCTCAGATAACCATGCACTTCGTTGCACTCTGTTATTAAATTCAAAGATTACATTTTAGAAAGGTAACTATTGCACATGAATTGTTATCTTCCTGATATATATAATCAAAAAACTTTTAGTCGATCAAATATATATTCATTTGATCGATTAGCACTATCAATTATTGATTGACCCATTGTTGCTCGAGCCCTTTAATTGGTGCTCGATTATTGAACTAAATCGATCAATGATCGAGCACAACATAATTGAGTCAATACACTATCTATACTGATAACATGTCTAACCCATCTTTGTCACTTTTGACGTATTACATTATGCATAAAAATTTATTATATTGAATTTGTAATAAAATTTTCAAATTTTGGGTTACTTTATAAATTTGTCATAATGTCTTTGATCGGTCAGAGCTTATATTACATCTATGTTTTTTTCAATATTGACTGTTATTTATTTAGTCTCAACTACTATGCTGCTAAATGCTCACTGCAACTGCATCCTGTGAATTTCTAAACATCGATAAATTGCCCAATTTGTTAATTGGGACTCATGTCAAGTTAATCATGCCCAATTTGGTCAAAGTAGTTGTTTCTAATGTTTTTTTATTGGTCAGTAAAACTTTTCATCCATAGAACAATTTCGAATACTGGTAAATCTTTTTAATACTCCGTAAAAGTTATTCTTTAATTAATGTTCTTCAATATATACCAAATTTTGCATTGTATACAAATATATAATAATTGTTCACATTGAAATATCACTACTGTAGTTCTATTTTAGATGCTAGACTCTGATTTCGCGATATCACTTTTATTACATGCTAAAATTTGGGATTATGAGTGATATTACTGTATTAGACCAATCAAATCGCGTTATTACATGAACAATGTAATCCACATGACTGATAATACTGTAATAAAAATGTAAAAATCACAATATCGACGATATTTAAATTTTTTTATTTAATCGCCATGGAATCATCTTCCGTTGAAAATAACCCTATTTTTTATGCACTGACAGTAATGGAACTGTTCGCAACATACATAATTCATGGTCCGAAACGTTTAGAGAACCGTACTTATCCTCTTGATATTTCTTCCTTAATTGCAAAAAGCGGTGCTAGCATTTCTAATAAAGGTGTATGGATTGCGATTCATGTTTCATCCTCAAAAAGAAATCTTAATAAAAATGATTCAACTTGTTTAATTATTAAACTTCAATGCTGGGAACAATTACCAAGTGCTGATGAATTGAAACAAAAAAATAAATTTGGTAAAATTATTGGTGTTGCTAGGTCTGTCAGTTTTTATTGGGTGTGGAAATCCGCGTTAGCATAGTGTGTTTTATATGTTAACGTGGATTTCACCCTCATGTATCTGCATAGCGTATTTAACCAAAATTCAGAGCGGTGTCGTATTGTTATTTTACGTTTCTATATGATCGCATGACAGGGGTTTACTACTTATAATCACTAATCAGTAAAAAAATCCGAGTTTCTAGCAATGCAAGTTATTTCCCTGAAGTCCGGGGAAATAATTTGCATTGCTGGAAACTTGGTTTTTTACTGATTAGTGATTATAAGTCATAAAACCTAGCCATGTCAAAAAAAGTTCTGAACCGATAAAAATCTATTTAGATTAGGGTTAGTGTCTATGTTAGGGTTTGGAATTGGCGTTGTATATAGTAAAATCGATCAAAGAATATTTTTTGTTAGTGCGCAGAAGGTTGTCTCTTATGAAGTTTGCCGAGAAATAAGCGATTTCTTCTGATTTTCTTTAGAGCGAACGTTTGTTTTGACTGATCGTGTTATGTTACACCACATTGGAAATCGTTATTGGTTACATGACCAGAACTTTTTTTGCCATCAGAAGAATAATACCCTTATTCAACCGGTTTGCTGTGGGCCCTTCGGCCCAGAAAACCGGGAATGTACCTTATTCCCGCCATTGTGGGGAATAAAATTTTTGAGATATTTAATATTAATTTGGTCAGAGTTTAGGATTTGGGCGCTGACAAATTCAGACGGAAGTATATTGGGACACTACTAATTAAAATACTTACATGGTATATTTTTTTAACCGGGTATTTTGTCGGCATTTTCATATTACTACATTTTGATTTTGTACCACATATGACCATACAAACCCATACAAATATTTGTTACTAAACAAGATACTCACGGGTATTTTACAAGTTTTTTTTAGTAGTTTTACGTTTTTGGCAATATATAAAATAATTAGAATTGTATTGGTTTTAACAAGTTTTTGAAATTACCTGTAATGTGGCGTCGATAAAGATACACCAGAGATAAGTCTGTAAGGTCTAAATTGTAAGAATCTATTGTTAATAAATCATAGCAATTTAAATTTATTTGAATTAACATTATATTTCTACATTTTCTAGCGTCAACGCAAGCTTGAACCTCAAAAACTGTCAAAAGATTTTCAAAAGACATTAACTGAATTTCAGAAAGTACAAGGCTTTCGCAGAAAGACAACGGGAATATGTTGATAAAGCAAAAGCACATAATGTACGAAATGATGCATATGAAGACGATGAAGTAGTTATTTATGAAACACCGCTCCTTATAAATGACAATCAACGACGACTTCAATTTCAAGCCTTAGATAATGAGGTCGAATACAATGAATCATTAATTGCAGAACGGGAAGGTGAAATAAGGGAGATCGAACAAGGATTTAGGAACACTAGTATCAGAACAACAATCGATGTTAGGTCTGTTAATTTTTGTTTATACTTAAACCTATAGATTAACTATAGATTAAAGATCACATAAACTAATAATTTTCCTATATATTTATAGATAGCATTGAAAGTAATGTGACCCAGTGCTAGTCGACTTCAAAAGAAAACATGCAATCGTATGTGCTGTCTTGCAGTAGTGGGTGGTGTTGTAATTTTAGCTGCTCTGGCGTAACAATTGACTTTGCTAATGATTGAACCCGACTGAAAAACTGTGATCCGGCGAGACACCCGAGTGGATAAGTTGGTACCTTTTGCATGTTACAACTATAAAATCAGAATATTGTTATATATCTGAATTTTAATAGTAATTAGGCGCGTCCAAATGTCCATTCTAAATTTAGTTTCTATATAAAAATTTTTAAAGCTAAATTATATATTGATTTTATTCATCGCAATTTATTTTTATGTTAAAATATTAATTAATTCATGTCTGGAATTGGAACCTTCTAAAAAATTTTACCAATTAATAAAAATCTTGAACTATAAGGCAAATTTTATGCAGTTAAAATCTATAGCGTATCTCAAATGTTAAATGATTATATTATAACTGATAAGTAATTAGATACGTCATGATTATTATCATGTGTCCTTACGGTCTGATAAAAAAATGGTCTGACCATTTTTTGTTTTTTATCGCGATAACGATCCGAATAATTTATACTACAGTATTTGTTTTTTATCGCGATAACGAGCCGAATAATTTATACTACAGTATTAATTTTAGATGCTTGAAAGCACCCTTAATTTTAAAAACGTTCTTCCAATGAGTTATTTAGTATTTTACTGGTTTTACGACGCAAAGTATTTATAAAGAATATTATAATCAATAGTATATGTATGATTCAATTTTGCCAGTTCAATGGTGTGAAATTCGATTCAATATTTTATTACTCATAAAAATTATACAAAGATTTTGATTACATATTTATTTTACAGCGTATATATTTTCGAAATCTATTCAACTCTATTCTTATATGACATTAATGTTCAATTTAAAAAAATTTTCACTTTAAAAAATAATAATCTTTAAAATTAATATATATAAACTTAAACAAGAACTTTATAATAGAGCGAACAAAATAATGTAATGATCGTTGCTGGGAATCGAACCCAGTGAATCACCCGACAGACAACGACAAAAAATATTTCAAGATAACTTAGTTTCAAAGCAATAGCTTCTACTTGTCCCAACCACCACGAAGAGGTGTATCTTGTTGGTTGGGAAGGCGAACCCCAACCCATCTCTCTTTCCACCGGTACTAGTCGTGGCACGGTTCCCGGCTTAAGAGCAGGTTGTTCTTCGAATCATCAATACTTCAGAGAAGTATTTCATCTAGCTTTGACTCAAGTTAGTCTCTTCGAGTTAGAGTGAAAACCGTACCGTTAAATATACTCTGAAAAAACGACGACTATTAAATGGGTATAGGGTAAAAAAAAATAAAAAATAAAATGTTAAAAAACGGAAAAAGCAAAAAGCAAAAAGCAAAAATAGAGAATGATGAGGTTAGAGGAAAAAAAGATGACCCTTATATATCTGATCTTATTTTTTTTCATCAACGTATTTATTTTATTTATTCTTTTTTTGTCAACGTGTTTATTGTTTATATCTTTTTTTGTCAACGTGTTTATTGTTGAAACCTACAAACATGTTTAGCAAACACGTTTAGCAATCGTGATTTTTGAACGTGTAATTAGTAGGGTTGCGGCACGGGGTAGAGCTCTGACACGGGCCAGATAATACCGACTCGGGTCATGATCAGTTGTGTTTTACCATCGAGTAACCAAATCTGTAAATCATGGGATCAAAGCCAAAAAACAAATCGGATGGCGTCAATTAGCCAATCACATGAACCAAATACGCGAAAATAGGAAAATCTTTCTTGAAAACAGTTCAAGAGATCTATTATCTACCACTAGTATTATTATGAATATGTGATTAGCCAATTAAAAATTATTTTATCCAAAACTACAAATCTATTATATATTATATTCGTTAAGAATAAATCTTGATGATTTCACCATAATGAATTTAAATCCATGTATATAAATTTACTCGCATGTAAATTTAAGAATAGTTGATTTAGTTAAATAGTTATATGATTAGTTTTTATATTTTCAGTGGTTTTTTATCTATATTACAAATGTTTATGTTTTTACTTCTCGCTGGTACTATTAATATTATTATCTTCGTCTATGTCAATAACATCACTTGGAATGTCATGATTTAATTTATTAAATTAGGTGGGGTAATACTTGAAGTCGGTGAAAATCTTTAAGAGTATTCAGAATTTTGGATTTATCTATAATTTCAGGATAATATACATCATCTTCGCTTATCAGCCCTCTATACACTATAAGCAGCACCATCAACAAAACATCTTGAGATAAAGTATAAAACTTTGAGCAAACATCGCTGTAGTGGTACTGCATATGCTGCGGCTGCGTCGTGTCTCGTCACAGCATTTAATCTTTTATTTTTCATACTATATAATATTTTATATATTACTCAAATAAAAAAAGTGTTCAAAACCTTATACGTACGTACTAACTAAAATTTATAATAATCCCTATCTTAGCCTATAACTGCGCCCTAAACGTAAATTTCAGCAGTAAAATTATACTGTCGGCCCTCTCAAAACCGATATGCATCGTGGACGGGTTTTGTATCAGTCTTGGATAGGTAAAAGTTCCTTTTTTATTATATTAATCATTAAACACTTACAGTGTATAGCATTTCCAATAATCAAATCTAAGTCAAACACGAGATTTCTTCATGTTTCGCAATTTGATCATCAACTTGCCAAATTCCAGTAGTTCCTTTACATTCGATTGGTTTTTCCAAAGCCTTAACCTCATCAATAATCCAACAATACCTTTGTTTTTCTCCACTCCCACTACCACCATCGTCACCTTTCCAAACATTATCATAGGGTACATCTTCAGCTTTAAGACAATCAATAAACCTATATAAATCAGACATTTAATAGGTTTAGGTAGCAGATTTCATTAATCATGTACAATTATCGTGGTCTTGCCAGCAAGTATAAGCCGGCTTAAATCGGCCCATTTGTCACGGCATAATTTTTAAGGAATTTTGACACGCGGCATTGCCTAAATCTAAAGTCAAAATTAATGCCATAATTAGGGGTCCAGGTATATCACGATATTAACCGGATCCGTTCTAATAAACTGGTCTTGGTCCACTAAATAAAAGTGTTGGAAATGCGATTTTGCTATATATAAATCACCCTATCTTTCATCTAACCCTAACCATAATATCAATCGATTTTAATTAAAAATCGGAAAATCATGATGTACCTGGCTTTAAGCGACCCCCATAATTATCGTATCATAAAAACTATTTTGGCTTGGCTAAAAGCATTCGGAATTGATTTGATATGAAATTGCCGAGATATCTCAGAAATTTATATGCCGAAATATTGCAGCCAAACCGAAATAGTATCTATGATATGTATACGGCTGATAGTTTTTGACATATATTCAGTGATGGGCATAAAGTATTATTACCGGTACTTATTATTTCCGTAATAAGAAGTGTTGGCTTGATCAAACCAGTTTGACCATTGGACCAGACCAATTTGACCAATTTGACCGGTCTGGTCAAAGGATTTGTACTGGTCAAATTGGTCAAATAGAATTTTAAATATAATTTATTATATAATATATATACTATATTTATACAGTCAACTCTTTATATAACGAACAGCTGTTAAAAAAAGTTCACTATATAAAATTACTATGTTTTCTTAAGAAAACATAGCTCTTTTTATACTGAACTATTATAAAATTCAAGAATTTTTAGTTCATTATATCCAGAGTTCGTTATAGAGAGGTTCGGTATAAAGAGAGTCGACTGTATAATAGACTTGACCAATTTGACCAGACCAATTTGACCAGCAAATTTTTGGTCGAACTAATTTGCCCAACACTGGTAATAAGTAATAAAAAGTAAAGAATTGTGATATAAGCAAAAATTAACCTGATCAAATTATTGAGTTTAAAATTTGCCTTCCAGATTACATTTGTAAAACGTGATAAGTAATAATTATTCGTCATAGGGAAAATTTCTGAACTTATAGTTATTGATTTTCAATATCGTAATTCTGGTCACATGTCAGATGTAAAGTTTGATTGGCCGAGAATCGGCCAATCAATTTTATATCTAATATGTGATCAGAAAAATATTACGAGATTGTAAACAAACCTATCCAATAACGGTATTATTGTAAAGTTGAAAGTCCGATTTAATTTCATACTGAACAATATGGAAAAAGTTTGACATTCGTATCATAAGAAACTGTACAATAATTAGTAATAATATGTATGTGTAAATATTGTGGTAAAAAATAAGTACCGTAATTTACCGTATACAAGATCCCAAATAGTCTACAAGATAGGTTAAGGTTTTGGAACCCGGGTATAATTATAGGAGACAGATATTAAAAGATCCAGGTATGATATCTTGAACATGATATTTCATATTTGCGCATCAAGGTGGAGCATCTTTTTTTTTTTTTTTTTTTTTT
>QKWP01002351.1:19508-35850 GCA_003550325.1 Gigaspora rosea
TTTTCTTTTTTTTTTTTTTTTGTAATTTTTGCTTGCTTTTTATTTTTCATGCTTAATATCTAAACATATATTAATTTTACAATATTTTAACTTAAAGCAGAATAAATAATTTTTACCTTTGATTAAAGTCTTAAATATAAAGTGTGATCATCTTTTTTTACCTGCAATTATGAAATTTCACATGCTACTTATATTAATAAGTCAATTGTGCCATAAAGCCTTATAATCATATTGTAATGGATTAAAATGAGACTACGAAATTTTTTTATATTATTCTATATTTTTTATTTTTATTATTTGTATGCTAGAATTCGATAGTAACCCTAAATAAGTAAAATTAGTAATTCCTTGCGCCAAAGTAATTAGTTATACAAATAAGGGAATTACATGTGTAGGCGAAAGCGCAGTGCATTTAATTTCGCGCTGACGCTAAAATTATAGCGTTGACGCTAAATTTACAGCGCAGACGCTAAATTTTCCGCGTAGACGCTAACTTATTAGCGTAAACGCTAAATTTATAGCGTAGACGCTGAGGAAAACAAAAATGTATATAAGACCTCTAAAAAAATTAATAAAGCGATAATAAGTTTGACGTTCAATTTAAAAATGCAATAATAATAAAAGTAAAACCCTTATCTTTTGAATTCGACTTTAACCTTAATAAACCTTGCGAGACTCAATTCGACGGACTGAATTGACTTGTAACTTCGTATTGGCTTATTATAACTCGAATTCTGCGTAACGAGTTTGGTTAAGCTTTTAAGATTATTCACGTGATTCCGACCCTAATTGAACTTCGTCCAAATCCTCTTACCTCGATTCCCTTCGATCAATAACCGGATTACCGATACTTTTACGTACCGCCTTCATCTATTTATCCTCTCATCCCGTAATCGGTTGGAGCTTTAATTGGCATTATTGTCCATATTGTTTTACCGCTCTCCCAATTCAACCGTTACAATATAATACGACCTATTAACAACACATCGCTATTACAAATTGGTAAATTAAAAAAATGATAACATGTCGAATGATTTATTTTAAACCTGCGAGTCTTTTATTTGTCCACAAAGAATTAATTATCATGAAAGTATAGCGAGTTATTGAGATGAATTTTTTTAAATTTATAATAATGTTTGTTCCTCCGAACTTACTGATTTTGCTGATACTGAGTTTTCGTTTTTAATATTTTAGTAAATCTTTGCCGGCATTGTAAGGTTTATATTTCGATTGTTATTGTTTTAAGTTTTGCCTTTAATATCCGAATCTTCACAATTTACCCTTAAAACAGATGGAATCAAGCTTAAATTCTTATATAATATTGAATTCATTCTCGTTATGAAAATTTAATATAGTGATTCTAGAAAAAACTCGTACTTCACATTATTGAACCTTAAATACTTCAGCGTAAATAAATATGTATGTACAACATGATACTAGACCCCTCATATAAACCCCTGATTATCAGACCTATATCCGTACAATAGATCCACGGGTCTATTAATATGTTTTAAAATCGGTGGAATGTAACAGATCCGGATCTGGATCTTGTATACGGTAAATTACGGTAATTATTGTGACAGATTAAAATGAAATGAAATCAGATCAAAATGAAATAAAAAAATTGGCAAGCCACCGAAAAATAAAATTTTTTTGGGCGCATTTTTTAGGGTTAGGGACTAAGGTTAGAGGTTAATTTTAAAGATTTATATTAAACAAGTATAAGTGGGTTTCAGAGAGTTAAATAAAAACCCCCATTTCGTTTTAATCCGATTTAATTATGATCCACGACAATTATTACTTACATTTTACCTTGCCCATTTCATCTCTACATATATTACAAATTTCGACTTTAGCTTCAGATTGCAGCATAAATTACAGCTTGCGACTTTATTTTATCTAAAATCGGACCCAAATATTTTTCGGCACACCACAACTAGCTTCTAAGTATATAAAAACGAATGCGAGTATATTTGACGTAATAATAATCTTATAGGAACCGTTAACCCAGTGATAATCACATCACGCGAAATCATACTGGCACTAGCGTTATCACTGGGTTAACTGTTCTTCAAATCCAAGTCATATAAACCATTTAAGGCATCGTCCATCCTTGAATCTGCAATATGTTACTATTAACTGGTCTTTAACCATTTACAAATTTTTAGTCAATTAAGTATTGATCGGTTAACTGATTAATAATTAATTGGTCTTAATCACTATCTTGTACTGTATTATTCGTTAAGGCATCTATTAAAAAAATTTTTTTTTAAATCTTAAATCTTAAAATATCGTCTCTTTACTAATGATATATTTCACGGTTTTCTCTTATTATGCTCATCTAATTTTTCTCAAAAATCTTGAAACAAAATACTTAACCGATGCCTGGATTCTGTAGCGTACTAAAGAACAAATACTAGACCATTGGGGTTGACATTTTATATTTCATTACTTGTTACATGTATTTACTAATTGGGAGATACGTTAAAGCCTTAGAATTGATTATTAATCGAAGGTAAAAGTCAGATAACATAAAATGCTGCGTATCTGTAATTTTGGATCTATGAAAAAGTAATAAAAATTCGTTGTCATACAATTCCCCGAATGTTATTTCCCGCCAACTCATTTCCCCAACACCATAATGCCGACATACTATTTCATCTACAACATATTTTTCGATAAGACAAGCATTACATGTTTTCGGCAATCCTTTTCTTAGACAAGGTATTTCCCTGATAAACATAAGATTGGTTGGTGTTAAGGTTGGCTTGATTTAGAGTCAGTGTTGGTTAAAATTATATGTCGGAGAAATATCTTGTCTAAGAAAAGGATTGTCGAAAACATTTCGAAAGCATGTCGGCATTTACGGTGTCGGGGAATGAGTTGCGGGGAAATAACTTTCGCGGAATCTTACCATAACCATAAAAACTAGAGCTGTTGCTCATTTCCCCGATGGTCATATCCCGACAGGTCTTTTACCCGGCATCGCATAGGGTTAGAGTTAGCATTTTATTAGTTGTAGATATATAGCTGATCGCATGACGGGATTTACTTGTTATATTGATCACAATTTTTATTATTATTATTATTTTTTTTATTAATTATTTCCCGGGTTTAATAGTTATCACCAAGGTTTTTCATTTGTCATTGCCCCGAAAACTTTAAAAACGTAAAGATGACAAAGAAATGTGGTAGAAATGATTAGAAATAAGAGTCCCCGTCATGTTGACGATAAATAACTCCACCGTGCCAGAGAAATAATTGAAACATCTTCTCAGAGGCGAATGTATGGGACCCAAAACGCCTCACATATGCCATTGGGGAAAAATTTCATTATTCCCACCATAAATAGTACTTATCACCTTGTTTGGTGTCAGGTAAATGAGCATTGGGAGAATCAGGTGGAACCAAAAACAATGTCCTACATTAAGGCATCAAGGATCAGAAATTATGCGAAATGTATGTAATTTTCAAGAGCAATGTTAAAAAAAAATCCAAATTCTCATTTTATTTAAAAATTTTTACCATACAAACCAAATTTTGTCGTGTATCGGTTAAAGCTATTAAAAAAAATTTCTCAAAAAGAATATTGACTCTCAGGTTTAATCAGAGATTTATCACATAATTTTAAAGGCTAAGCTGGTAAGTAATAAATTCGAAAGTCTTGGGTCTGATCTTTCTGTAGCAGAGTACGCTAAAGTTAGGATTTGAAGCACGGCTTTAGTTTAAAGGCATGCGTGCTTCAGATTTTCTATGCATACAGTATAGGGCATGCCTCTAAATTTTTTGAGTTAATTTTTTACATAAGCAAATTTTTTCATGCTTTACCTAGCTCTGGGCACACCACCTTAGGCATGCCCAAACTTCCATGCCCCTGTTCCCTACGCGGTATTATGACTTACCCGATTTTTACTTTATCGAATATTTTACCGTTAGCGTATCCCACTTATCTAAAACTTACTAATCATAAGTTGCTACGTATTGATATGATTTCCGGGCCAGTTATGCATCGTATGGGTACTGTATCGCATCCAATCGGGATCTTCTTATACATATCTTAGATTCGTCTTTTCTGATTTTTTGATTAGCATTATTGGCCACAGTCGGGCATTCTTACAAAGCCAAAGCCAGGCTCAGCTCAAATCCAAACCTGGCCCTATTTTAAAATGTGTGCCCAAATTAGGCCCGGCCCGGTCTATAAAGTTCCGGGCTTAGCCAGTCCATTCTGAATACTATGAACGCATACAGTTTCTTCTGTGAAGAAAAGCAATTTCCAACCACAAATCGACCAATAAATCGATGTGTATTGCGTTAAGAGGTGGGCAAATAAATTAGAGACAAGCCGGTTAAAGAATATATTGATCATAATGAAAATACCTAAAAACTTAGTGTGGTCAATTATAGAATGCACTATTTTGTTATATGATGGCAAATGCTATAGCAACGGTCGAGACTTTAGATCCCATTCTGAAGGTGTGACGATATCAGGAGTGCAATAAAACAGCTAAGCAAAAAAAAAAAAAAAAGAAAGGGGAATTATGATGGAAGCGAAGCAATGTGGTCAATCGAATATCTCGGCATTTAATTCTTGGGAGGAATTAAATATAAGCGTCGTTTACAGGACTTGATTCCTTATACATTTTGTACAATAATGCGTTATATTAAAAAATTATTTAATATTTCCTATTTAAATTTTGATCTGATTTAAAATTATAAATCAAAACAAAAAAAAAAAAAGGCTTAAGCCAAAAAGTATAAATAAAAAATTGTGATAAAAAAAAGGGGAAGAAAACGTAAAAGCAAAAGCAAAGCGGCTTACGTAAAATGAGTATCCTTAATAAAAGATCTAACTGAAAACTTATTGTAAACAGATTCTTTCACTGACGCCTTACTTCACAGACAGCTAGCTCACCAAAAAAAAAATAATTATACTAACTTAGTACTCACTTCAACTCTTAAAAGAGATAAATTATGTATCAATTTCATACTAGATAAAGCGATTGCTGGTTAATTGACTGTTTGTGAAACGGTGAAATGATTATCGGTAAAATGATTATCATCCTCCTTATACGTAATTGGTCTAGTGAAGGAGCGACAATTTTTAATGATTGAAACTTTTATAGAATATTAATTGGATCAAGCCCTTACATGCTATCAATAGCTTCACTTTCGACGGGTCTAGATGTAGATTATTTCACGATAAAGTTAGAAATATAAAAACTGGCTAGGCTAAAAATCTTTTAATATTACTAATATCGAACTGCTCTAATGAACTTAAAATTTTTTGGCTTCTAAATAAAGGCCATTTCATAGAAGATCAAATTACTTTTTGGGATTTTTTTTTATCCTTTAGACTAAAATTTAGAATATTATAGTAATTTTTTTATTGTGATATACGATAAGTATAATTACGTGCTTTTACATTTTTAATTACGCATTTGTCACGTGATTACAGGTTCAAGCCATTAAATGAATTTTGATCAACGATGAATTACTATTTACATGGGACCGAGACCTATTAAAAATGGTAAAGCTCTTTTGGTTTTTTTTTCTTTCTATGAATTTAATGAGATTATTCATTGCATAACGATTTTTATAATTAAAGATAAATGAATCAAGCTATACTAGTTTCGTGATAATTTCGCGGCGCACAATTAAAAATGGTGATATTGGAATTTTTGAATTGGCTTTATTTAGGAATATTTAAATTCCCTTTATATTTCATGCAGTACAAGAAGATTCAATGATTAGTGGCATATGATATACTTATTTATAGACATGTTAATACACCGGATTACGCGTACTTGTACATCTTAATCTTCGTATTAATCCTAGCCTAAATTAGCATTTACTAATTTTCCTATGACGTGTTGTTAAACTCATGATCTCCATTTAATATTGAATGTATGCTATGTAAAAGTCCTTTAAACAAATGCGATTGTGAGAAGGATCCAAATTTGACTTTACATTTTATCCGCGGGATTTAAAGCCATAAACTAATGTGATTCTTATGTCTTGCCTTTTTAGGCTAGATCAGTTCTCCACATGATTTTCTGTTGGAAACTCGATTTGTTAAGAGCTGACCCGGATTTTATGTACTTTTCTGTTTGAAGCCGTATAATCTATTTATTATATATAGCAACGATCATATTATGCATGCGGTGGAACTTCCTGCATTAATGTATATCTTTTTCTTATTCAGATTATCTTAATATTATTCTAACCCGTTGCATATGCTGCAAGTCGATTATCTAATCTAAAAAATAATTTATTGACGTGGTTGATTCACTTTAAACATTTAAAATAGTCCTACTATATGAAAAAAAAGTTATTTATTATATTCTAATTAATGTTAACTCTTAAAATGTTACTCAACATGCGATTTTTGATGACTAATTCCTTAACAAAAAAAAAAAAAATTTCGATAGCGCGACTCATGCGTTGTGTAAATACGCATATAATGAATGCATTTGGTTTTAACTGTAAATGATAAAAGATAAGCTGCTCAGATGTCATCCTATATGGTTATATTGTTTTACAATTTTAATCTTTTTTTTTTTCTCTTTTCTATTTTTTTTTTTTTATTATATTATAGAAAGTTTACTTGTTTACATGCAGGGACAAAAGGATCGATCACGAATAAATCCATTTTACAAAATATTTGTACGAATTCCAAAATTTAACATGTAAATGGCTAAACACATACGTACTGCACATAATTTTTGGATATTGTGATATTTTACACATGGTTAAATACATAATACGTACGTAGTCGTGCATTTGTGATTTCAGACAGTGTATAATGTATAATCGTTTATCCCTGTTGCAGATTCAGGGGAAACTTTCATGTTAAGAAAGCACAGGAGCAAACAAACAATCCTGATTCGAAATTCGTGTGTAATTTCCTATTTATACATACACATACATGTTTAATTGCTATTTTCGGTAATTTTTACTAGGTGAAAAGAACCAATGAGGCTAAAAGACCGAGAGGTCGAGATTTTTTTTGTTGATTATCACGCGAAATATGGGACAAAACAGACTCTTCGATACACTAATTTGATGAAATCATTTAATGTGCCAATGCTGTGAGAGAACATTGAATTATGATAACACCTAAAAATTATTAATTTAGTAAGTAAAAAATTTACTTTTGTCACATTACATATCTAGAATGTTGTTACTTATTCATAATATTATCACGCATGAAGCATATAAACTTTGTTTTTAATGTAAACATATATACAATTCACAAAAATTTGTTATATTCGATATGAATAGTTCTAGACACACTGAATCGAATTTGCTTAGCCATCTTTGGTGAAAAAAAGCCCGTCGTCATTTGTGAATCATATCAAAAAAAAAAAAAATTTACGACATTCAATGACGAACCCAGATAAAAATCTTATTTTGGTTATAATGAATTTAACGGACTTTTTTACCCAGGTTTGTTTACTGGTATGACACTTTATGGGAATCCCGAGGCAGTATAGTACATTTTGTCCAGACATTTTTGGACTGTCCAATGGACAGTCCGACACATGCCCATATTCTTATCCGGCTTATAAGATCTACCTTAAATATATATATGCATATAATAAAGTTTTGTGTTATTTTAATGTCAAAATTTTGTCCAAACCTCGAATGATGACATTGTTCCAAGAATTTGATGGAGTGTACGTCAATTGATATCTTCCAAAAAAGATGAAATTAAATTTTTATTTGACACGTTTTTAAAATAGTTTATATGCGCGAATAGTGTTATCATTTGCTTAATCTATCCGATTACGTTTCGCTGCGCATACTTAAAAAGTTTTAATAACATTCATACAAATATATTAAGAACTATGTGTAAATATATAAATAATATGTAGTATAAAAATAGGTAACACGGCTGACCATATAGTCAGATCATTAAATTCCCCGAATTTAATAACTAAATACATTCTTGTTTGTATCCTTGTTTATTCTAACACTGCATTACACGAACATCTATGTTCTCACCAAAGGCGTAAATAGATTCACAGGAAGTTCATCTTATATGAAAAACTTTTGAGCAATGATCAAAGTCCCGAATCTTACCTGTAAGGTACTAGCACCAAAAATTCTACATAGTATATTGCATATATGCGCAAAATTTATCTCCTGACTACAATTACTATATATGTTTGTTTTTTTTTTGTTGATACTACTTTTAGAGTATTTCTACGCCCTGCACCAAATTAAATTGATAAATGGCTAATTAAAAAAAGATCGCATTGACGCATATACTCAAGTAACGTAACAAATAATTTTTATTATCAATTCTAAATCAATCTTTTCAGATAAAAACCCCCACACCTTGACCATTCTCAAACTATTCCAAACCTTTTTATCTTAATCGATAAAAAAGCCTTATGGTGAATGTTTCCAAAAAGAATCTTCATCTAGAAATTCCGTTTAAAACATAAAACACAAACACTCTCTAATTTTTTTATGGAGCTTCTCCCCCTCCGTTAAAACATCCTTTGATTATGTATGGCATATATCGACATGAATATGCCAGTTTCAAACCTGATCCTAAAAAAATCGATATTTCCCGTTGACAACTAGAGCATATGATGCTCGTGAAAGACATGCGTGATCATTAAATCTTATTTATTAAATATGCTTCTGGAACATCTCTCTTCTTTATTTGATATTGGATCGGTGGTGGTCGCAATATCTGTAAATTTTAATCATATAAAAACTGTTGAGGTGTAATGTTCTGTATATATCACCTTTATTATGTATATATTCTATGTGCCTTTATATGTGTACATATGTGTTGTTTAAACATTGTAAATAATGCACTTTGTTAATTTGGACATTTTTGTTCGGTCATTTTTATTTAACTCTACAAATCTTTGATTCCTTTATCGACATGGCCTTTCTATATATAGTTTATTCTCAACATAGTACATCTTTATCAATATATGCGCTAAATTTTCAATTATTTTTTAGATTCGTATTCGATTTTCTTCTCGTAAGATTTTTTTTTTTTCTAGAAAAGAAACAAAAAGAAATAGGGTCTTCAATTCAATTTCGTTTATTTGCTCGTTTAATTTGCCAACGTTATGCAATCTATTTTTTTTTTTTGGATTTTGAATGTATGCACATGCCAATATTAAGCAAAAAATCATAATAAATAATCACAATAAATAATCACGTAATTGATTTTGTGTAACAATTATATAATGCCGTAATTTTCAGCCTTCAGCAGGTTTAATCTTTGAACTAACGCTAAATAAGATCGTAGTGCATATAAACTGTTCTAACGGGAAATTTCTAAACGTTCTATGCAGTAATTTCCTAGTGCATATATAGAAAGTGCAAGTTAACTGAATATATATAGTTTATTATCGATGACGAAATGTAGTGACAACTCGGATTTTCAGTACTATTATGTATCAAAGGTCAAACTTCCTATGAATCCTAATGTAACTATATAATACAATATGGACTTTTCACGGAGATTTATTACATAATGCTAGATCCTACAGACTATATAATCTGCATTATTAAATTGCCCTAGCTTCTTTTTTTTCTCGGTTAATCCTGATGCTATTTAAACATCTATCGGTTAGAGAACGGATTAAGAACAACAAGTAGTATAATAACATGTTTTAATTCTACTAAAAATCTATCAAAAATTGTGTATTAAAATTGTGTATTTAAAAATCTTCTGATCCAAATTTTACTTTCCAAAAAAAAAAAATTTAATGATATTAGAGTACATTGCATTAGTTAGTCCTTAATACAGTAAATGATCCTATCCATACTAATTTAGATAATACAGTAATACTAATATTTGTACAGAAAATAAATCGAAATAAATCTTGATTCAACTACGATTATCTTATGATTGCATTAATAAATAGGTATGGTAATGTTTTTTTAAAAACATGCACTCATAATAAAACTAATTAATAATGTCATACTTTAAGGCAGTGATGTACATTTTCGCTGTCCCAACGTCTCAATGTCCCAGTGTACCAAGTGTCCCAACTATGTCCCAAGTCTTAATAATTAATAAATTAATTTAAAAAAATATATAATTATAAAATTGTCCCAAAATGTTCCAAAATGTCCCAACTCATGCGCCAACTGTCCCATGTACAAAGGTATGTATTATAATTGGCAAATAAACCAATTTTATATTTTTTTTAAGAAAATTACCTCGATTCACAGGCTGTGAAATTCACACCCCCGTTTCAAAAAAGTTTTCTATTTATGTTAGGGTTAGGGTAATAAATAACAAACTTTAGCGTTATAAGTAATTTTTTGATTTTTTCGTAAACAAACTGTTTTTGTTACACAAAGAACATTTGCAGATCGTGCTAATTCTGCAATTTTGATTGGCAGATGCAGGGCAGCCTGTAAAATACCCGGGTCTGTTATAAACTAAAAATAGCAAAACAGGTTTATACAGGTTTTTTCCACAAAACAGCCAATAAAATTGCGAAAATCTTGAAATAGACCCGTATTTTCCACGGTAGCAATACTCTTTTTAATAATTTTTTTCAATTATTTATATATATGAATAAGTTTTTTTAAAAAATTTTAAACAATAATAACTCAACAATAACTTAATCGAATTTAATGAAATTTTTAAATTAATTCTATAAACTTGTAGAATTTATTAAAAAATTGTACTAAATTAGATTATACTTTTATTTTTGGTTAAAAAAGGGTTGTTACATTTTTTACTAACTCGTCTCTATGTATATATACAGATATATATACTGTATGTTAATATACTATATTAAAATGGGTCTTTGCCTTGAAAATCATAGTAAATCGTATATCCATAGCGTGATTTTCAAGCAAAAACCTGAGGGCTCTGACATTTATTACCTAATGTTAATTATTATAGATGCCTACCCCTCTTCCAGTTAACATATTCAGCCAATAAGATTATTGGACTAAACTAAGGTTTGGCTCTTGTCTAAAAGATTACCTAATAAATGTTAGCGCCCTAAGTTATATTATTTTTGTATATATATTAATTAAAATTACAGATTTACTTTTATTAAAAATTCCCATGACATAATGGACTGAGGCAGAAGGAATTTCCAAAAATGCCAACAAGACCATTACCACGTGATGAAAGAATACTTGTATTTTTGCGTACTATTATTAGTTTCGGCATTTCTAAATTTTACTAAAAATGGGTCGGCTAAAGTGATGCTAATTACCGTTTAATTAATACTGTATTAGGGCTAGGGCTGTTTGAGACAAAAAGCAAAATTGTCTCACCGGCATTCTTTATTAATGCTCTAAGATGGCTTCGTTTCATTTTTCACATTCTCAAACCTTTACAATTTGATCGATAATCTGTCGGTCATCAAAAATTCGCATCGCTTTAGTCCTAATCCCTAAAAATAGAGGCTATTCAAAATAATCTTAGGTGATTTGATCTGAAATTTTTGATTAACTCGGCCAAATCACAAACGAAACTTTAAAAGCAAAAAAAAAGAATGTATAAACCAGTCTTGAAACACTAGCTAAAAGTTTCATGAATGCAATTTTGACTATGTACGTAGTATTTTTTTCCTTCTAACCTAACCTTAATCAATTTCAACTAAAAAGTCAGGTAATTTTGTAAGGTTCCAGAATTTAAGTGTCCATAAAATGGCAAAGAATTCAATGCATAAGCCTGTAATTCACAATGTTGTACATTTCGTAGCTTTCACCTTATCACTTACGGAATTCAATTCCCGATGGTGTGATCTTGTTCTTACAGCTAAATAACATCATCGGAAATTGAATTCCATAAGGTGAAAACTTACCGAATGCATAAGTTTGTTGTTACAGTTTTTCCTTGGAGTCAATTACATAAAATAAAGGAGAAATTATACACTTCATGATCTAGTAATCAGCGCTATTGATTTCTCCCAGAGAAATGAATTGAATCTGATCGATATATAATTTTTTACTCGAGAACCTTTTTTATTTGACGCTTTGGAGCCACTAAAAAAGTTACACGATGTGCAATCCTCATTTACACAAAAATATGTGAACAGCCGATCGATCATCTGTAGTATTCGATTCGAAGACGAATTAAAAAAAAACTATTTATATCTGAAAATTTCAACTTTTATTATATATTAAGATCTAAGTATTACCAAAAAATTGAGCCGTTATAATTTAGAATCCATGCTTTGAATTTCTTGTATGTTGATGGTCTTTCTTTGAATATAGAGATTGGAACCGATTAATTATTATTAACTGGTTAACGATCAATTAAATTAATTGGTTAAAGCAATAATAGTATAAGCGGTTAAAACTCGGTTACAGTCATCCTTCCATATATTTAGTGATGTACAGGGACAATTGTGGACAGTGATTTTGGACAATTAAAGTACAATTACTTAAATTTTATTAAGATAATCTATTTTAATTTAACTAGAATTTGTTTAGCACATAAAAAATATATAATTATATATTTTTTAAATAAATTTATTAATTATTAAAGCTTGGACAAGCTTTGGACAATCTTGGATATTTGGACTTTTTGGATGGACAAGGTCAAAAAAGGCTTTGAACAGCCAAAACATATATTACTCTACATAATCATCTTCTATACAACTACAAACTCTATAAAATTATACAATATTTGGATACCAATTATTTTATAAATAACCTTTTATATAATCACAACAAGTTTATAAATACAGACTATCATATTTTTTTAGAATTTGTTGAGATTTTTTATAATAAAATAATTTTCTTATAATTATATTTATTTATAGTAGTTATATATAAAAGTCAAAATTTATTAAGCAAATTAGCTTATAAAATAAGTCCTTTCATATTTCCATTTATATAGCCATGGATTTGTACATCCCTTTCAACCAATGATTGGTATTCACATGTATACCACTTTATCTACACTGCCTAATATTGTTACTTCCAATTTGGTATGTGTTGCCAAGTAGGTGCTTTATGTTTTCAAATTGGTATATCTAAAGAATCCCTCCTGGCTACTTCTCAGAAATTTGTATCTCAAGCAATGCAGCTGCTTTTACCACATTGGGTAAGTATCTTAAGCCTGCATACTACCGCAACTAGTAGGTTTTCTGCACTTTGAAACCCAGAGTTTAACATTCTAAATTCAGAAATCTGTACTCTTCTCTATAATAGTGAGATATCTAGACATGTTTTGCAAATGCTTCCAGTACCAGATATAGTTGGATAGCATCATGAAGCTCAAAGGACCCTGTTGCTACTGCATGTACTTGTACTAGCTAAATCTGTATTAGTGGTTCTAGATCCTTTTAACATCTAAAGACTTCTATATAGATGCACCCAGAGCTCTTTTAGGTCTTGACATATACACTCCTTTATACTTCTGCTTCTCATTGGTTAGTAAGTTCTATTTGTCCTTACAAGGTTCATTCTGATTCCTAATACTCCTATTTGATTCTTTTTCCAACCTTTATACCGATCTCTTCCAAACTACCAAACTAGTTAATTAAATAGATTGATAAATCTAGGCTTTAGATACCATAGTAGTTTTTTTTTTCTTTGGTTTCTACTTTTATAGCATAGACCTTTTTTTCTAGTGTGAAAATTTTAGTGGCCAGATTGGTGCTCTTCTTGCTATAAAATTTTTTTATTCAGTTCTTTAGTTTCTAGTTCAAAATTTAGTTTTCTGTAGTATTATTGATGCTTGGGACTTGCCAAATAGGATTTACTATATGTATCTAAAAATAAGCTATCTTTTTTGGCCAAAAAATTATATAAAAAACATGGGATAGCTTATTTTCGAAATATTGAGTTTTTGAAAAATTAAAAAATATACTAATTAAAAATTGTCCAAATAATACCAAAGTTTACTATAAGTGTATTTTGATATTCTAAACAAGTTTACTTAATGTTACTTTTGAGGTTTACTTAGCAGTTAGTAAAATTTGAACTTTTATATATAGCCTAATGAATTTTTTAAGATTTTTAAAAAAATCAAAGAAAATAGCTTACCAGTCAACCAACTTGTCATACTATTTATGACTGAGTTTTTAGTTATATATAAATTTTAAAAAAAACATATAAAATTACTATAAGCTTTGAATCTTTAATGTTTTTTCCCCTACATATTAACTTAAAATTAAATAAGGAGAAGAAAAAATTGAGCTTAAAAATCAAATTAAAATTTTGCCATTTTTGCACAAAACAAAAATGTAACTTCGCCAAAGACAAATATTTAATAATTTTTAGACAATAAGTATGTGTAAAATCATGCCCTGAACAACTTTACTTAGGCGACCGAAGAAGGTTACAAGTTGTTCAGAGCATGATTTTACATATACACATTGTCTTAAAATCATTAAATATTTGTTTTTGGCAAAGTTACATTTAAAATTTTAATTTGATTTTTAAACTCAATTTTTTCTTTTCCTCATTTAATTTTAAGTTATGGGCCGGTGCAAAAAGATTTGTACCTCAAATAGCTTTGATTAAAATATTTTTTGTACAAATTAAATTTTAATTTTTTTAATTTAATAGGTTACTAGATTGATAAAAATAAAATTTTTTTTGATTATTTTATTGATAAAATAAAAAAATTTATTAATAGTAACTTTTTTTTTTTTTACTATATAATTTACTATAGTAATTTATATATACGCATATGGAGTCGTCTTGGTGCCACCCAGAGTAGTAAATAATTCACTGCCACTCTATCCAAATTAAATACTAAATTGACTGACTGACCCTAACCCTATGGTGAGTGCGTCATCAAATTACTATTTAATTTGGACAGGGTGGTATACCAACCTAGGTGGCACAAAGACTTTTCATACGCATATATAGTAAAAAAAATAAAACTACCTCACTTTAAAGCTTAATTTCTTCACAACTAGTGATCCAATTTGGCTCAAATTTTAACCATATCTTTATCATATACACATAATGCACTTGCAAAGTATCAGCTCATAGAACTGCATATTGGTTGTGAAATTATTTAAAATATCTTTTTTTTAAAAAAAATTTTTTGGTTTTTTTTCAAATACAGTAAATTGTACATGCTTAATTATTAAAATAAAACAATATTAAAACAATAAAAATATTATAATAAGTTATATTAAAACCTATTTTATTTGATACTAAAAAATTTTTAATAATTAATCAAGAAAAAAAATTTTTCCTTAGTGTCAAAATTATAAAATTTTTTGAGGTACAAATCTTTCTGCACTGGCCTATAATATGTAGGGAAAGAAATATAAAAGATTCAAGGCTTATAGTAATTTTATATGTTTTTTTTATAAATTTTATATGTAAAAAATTTTGTTGTAACATATTGTGTGACTGTTATTTAAGGTATTAGCTTATTTCAGACATATATGGTATACAGTGTTAGAAATTAGTATTCTCAGAGTTCTCATAAGAACACTATTATAAATTTGAAAACAATATAAATTTTTACTGTTCACTATCAAAAAATTTTTTGAGAACAGTAAAATAATAATAATGTTCTCATAAGTGTATAATATAATTAATATAATTTCACAGCAAACCAAACCTTATAAAAATTTATATGAAAAATTTATATTTAATTTTCATGGATAATATTTCAATTTGTATAATAACTACTTATTTGAGGAGTTCATATTTATAACATTATATGTTTTTTTTTTTTTTTTTTTTTTTTTTTTTTTTTTTTTTTTTTTTTTTTTTTTTTTTTTTTTTTTTAGTAAGAACAGTAACCAATTGTTTGAGAACACATATAGTTATTATACTGTTCTTATAAGAACAGTGTTTGAGTCTGAAATTTCCAACACTAATGGTATAATATAGTAACTTTTGTACAAAAAACTATATCACTTGGCTTAACATGTAAGAGGATAAGGAATGTGAAAATAAAAAGAAATATAAACAAGAAAATAAAAAGACAGATTATAAGGATAACAGATTAATAGTCAAAAAATAATATCAATTTATTAGATATACTGTATGTGTCCGAAATTAAGCTATCTTTTTTGGCCAAAAAATTACACGAAAAATCATAAAGTAGTTTCTTTACTGAAACTATAAAAAATTAAAAATATTATGATTATATATCTATTATGTTTTTATTATATTTTAAAAAACATAATAATTACTAGTAATAAGTTAATAATAATAATATAAATAATATATATTAAAACTGTTTTAGTAATATTAATAAAAACATTTTTAAAACATAATTAAACTAAATAAATTTCATATTTATAGTGTAATATAAATATTTATATTATATAAATATATATATTATAATATATTTTATAATATTAAATATAATATAAATAAAACAAATCAATAATATAATGATTTAGACAAATGT
>QKWP01002351.1:47020-72298 GCA_003550325.1 Gigaspora rosea
GTAATTATGTTTTTGGCTTTGGTGGTTAACATGATCATACTGGTACTCAGATCTGAAATTGTATAATTTATAGTAAATTTGAACTTATATGATAATTTTGTATAAAGCTTTTAATAAAATTAAGTGTATAAAGTTATATTAAAATTTTGAGTCTGGATCTGAGTTATATCAGAGTTCTTCAGGGTCCTCGGGTAATCCAGGTAGACTAATAATACCCAGATGGAGATTTTTTCAACGGGTCCCAATCTCTATACAGTATTAGATATTATTAAAAAAAAACTCTCGATATTATTAAAATAAAAAAAAATAAGTAAATAAAAAAACAACTCGTGTTTTATTACTTTGTTTATTTATTTGTTTATTTATTTATCATCCTTATTTAGAATACCGCATGTACAGGGACAGTGATTTTCTGCAGTGACAAAACCAAAATTATGTGGTGACAAAATTTAAATTATGTGATGTGATATAAACCATATTTGCCAAATTATGCGCGATTCTGCGGTAACTTGACCAAATTATGTGAGATTTGCGGCGTGTTTACCAGATTTATGTGCGATTTTGGGATATAAATTTTCGGAACTTTCCGGATTTTGTTTGCTTGTAATTTGAGCTCATTCAAATTCTACGTCAGGAGATACTGGATTTGTAGACTTTGTCTAATAAATTGGCAAACTATGTGCCAATTCTTATAAATTGCCACATTATGTGCTATTCTGAGGTGAAAACACCAAATTATGTAATATAAGCATATTTATGTGAATTCTGTGGTATTATGTGAAATACAGAAAATCACTGTCCCTGCGCGTGTACTTAAAAAAATAAAGTGGCTTAGGTCAAAACAAAGGGGTAGCTTATTGTCAGACCAAATTTAGCCAAAAAATATGCAAATTAAACTTTTACATGTAGAATTTTCATATACAAATATGCAATTTAAAAATCTAACCTTTTTAATAATTTATTAAAATAATATGCAAATTTAAATCTTACTTCATTTAATTTGTCTATGATGACGACGCATTCTCTGACCTGACCTATCTATGTATATTTCGGGGTCCTATTGTACCCTAGGATATATTTATATTATCCTATATTTGAAAATACCTTATATATTGAATAAATACATTTTCAATTTTTTGAATAAAATAATCTGATCTTGAGATATACAGTATATAAATTATAAAATTTCTATTTTATAAAGCTTATTTATTATATATAATGTGTTTAATACAGATAATATTAAAGGTAATGCTATGTAGATTGTTTGCTACATAGATTGTTCAACAATTAGGTAAAAAAATTTCAGGTAAACTGATTCCTGTATCTGAAAAAAGCTGCTTGCTCGGAATGGAAGTAGCAGGGATTGACAGATATGTATGGGCCATTTTACTTAAAATAGAGAAAATATTATTGTTTTTGCGCCACCAATCATAAATATCAGCCTTTTCAGGTAAAACTTCTACAATCGTCTCATTCAAATAGTTGTCAACTTCAGCTTTATCAATTACTTTACTTTTATTCTTATGACTACTACTACCAAATACTTTTCTCATAAAATGAGGCGCAAATATCGAACTGGTTTCTTCATTACATTCTTTTAACTCATTAGCTGTAATTATAGTCCTGACAAGCTTTAAATTTGGCATGCAATTTGTTGATTGCTTCATCTCGTGTTTCACTTCCCCATACCTCAGTCGATTTTAGTCGTGGATCTAGTACTGATCTAATAAGGTAGAGATTAATCTAATATCTTCAGAGTCCTGCCAATAATGCCAAAGAGAGTTATAGATAATTCCTCTAAGTTTTGAGATAGTTTCAGGTAAGAATTCTGTTTTATTATTCTCAAAATTTTCATCATTTGACGATTCATCTAAGTTTTTTTTTAAAAAAAAAAATTATTTATAATGAATTTTTAATAAAATTTTTAAGATTTATAAAATGTAATATTTATTTACCATAATCATAATTAATAATTTCTTCATAATTATCCAGATCTAATAGAGAACCCTCAGCGTATTCAAATTTCAATGCTTCGATACTTGGATTGACAACTGAAAACATAGTATATTTAAATCTACTAAAGTAGGTTGTCAATTCGTCAAAAGGCTCAAATGCCTTTATTAAGCCTTCTAAAAAATTCCATTCATCATCCTCAAGCATACAATTTTTTAATTTATTAGAATCTTCCTTGGCACCATCTTCATCCAATAAATGTAATGTTGTAGAAAGCCAAATAATCGCTAGATGTAATGCTAAAAGCCTTCGCCAAGATTGATAAGTAAATCCAACGGGTTTTTACATCCTTAATAGTATGCAAAATAAATTTTTGCTTTTTATTTATTTCTAATTCTTCACTTTCTTCTATTTCAGGTAAATCTTTTTCAGAATCATGAATTTGAATAATAGACACTGTAGTGGATTTACGATGTGCTAAGTCAATTTGTGCCTGATTAAGACGTTGACTTTGCTCTGGAGATCAGAAAAATTTAATAAGCTTACGAATTTTATTGGTGTATAGATTTATAAATTTTAAAGTCTGAACAACTACGAGTTGAAGTGTATGTGTAGCACAAGATAACTAATTTATATTATCTAAAAGTTTTATAGCCTTCTTCATATTTGCCCTATTGTCTGTTGTTGTGCAAATAACTTTTCCAACTAATCCGAATTCTTCAATTTTTGCATTTAGGTATTCTTTTATCCGTTCACCCATATGTGGATAGTCAAACTTTTCAATAGCAAGTAATGCCTCACATATCTCAAATTCAGGTGTTAACCAGTGAAGAGTTACATCAATAATCTATTGTTACTTCGAGCTGTCCATAGATTAGTAGTTATAGAAGCTGTTTTACAAGTTGTGGACAGTAGACTTTTAAGTTCTGTTATACCTTTCTGATAAGCAATGTCAATATCTTTTTTAATATGCTTGTTACTTGGTGGTATAAATGCAGGATCAATTCGGTTTATCATTTTTCGGTACTCCTTTTCATATACAACATTAAACGGAAGGGAATCTGTAACAAGCCATTCAGCTGTAATTCGCTTTAATTCAAACTATTTAGATTCTTTGTATGGAACTACTTTTTTAAACATTTCACCTATGTTTAATTGACATTTTTCATCCAAATGTAATTCTAATTCATTTGGTGCAAAGATTTTATGTTCTGACAGTAAGTGCAGTTTCATGTTCACAGTTGATCCATCATGTTTATATTTTCTTTTGTATATTTTTTCTATATCTTTTACGGGTACAATTATTTTACAAACGTCATACTCATTCTCTTCCTCAAAGTACAGCCAAACATGGCTTTTTTTTTTAGGTTTATCCAGTTGATTAAAACTGACTTTAATTTTTTTGGTGCTTGGTTCACCTCTAGATTCTTCTATATATTTTTTGACGAGGGTAGATGAATCAATATTTCCTTGAATATCAGCATCAGAAGTACGTTCAGCATCAAAGGACAGTTCTATTTCTGAAGTATATTCCATATTTGAAGTATCTTCAATATATTCAGGATTCATTGTTGCGACTAATTGGAAGGGCAAGTATAACAAATACTACATATTTATATTAATCAGAATCGAATTCAAGGTATTTAGAACTCTTTCCAACGATCACTTGAACCAAATTACCAACGGAAGAAAAACAAGAAGTTTTTTGTTGGAGAGTTGCCTATATAGTAGAATAACACAGGAAAACGGTTTTTATAAAGGTCAACTAACTTTCCGGGGACTCCTTTATATATTCAACATGCAAGCCAAAAGCATACTTTTACAAGATAACTGGCAGAAGGAGAGCCCTTGTACGAGAAATTTTAGTGGAGATTAAAGTTTTCTTCCGTCGATGAAGTTTCCTGTAGAAAAACAATGGGGAACAACAAAAAACGGAGTTTTTCCAACTATACCCTTTCCTTTAAATTTCTTTTGGGTATCGTCTTATCGTACTTTCCTTTGGATTTTCTTGAAATTTTCGCAAAAAAGTGGGAATTCTAGCTTACCCCCTTCAAAAGATCAGCAGTGTTTACTTCTTCTGAATTGGGACGATCCGAATCGGGACCAGTGCCGTCACGAGTTAATTTGGTCGCTACATACAAATAAACAATGAATGACGTGGTTGGATCTGGAGAGCACGTGAAAAATTTCTTATCTTTTTTTTTAGTTTATTTTTTACTACTTGTATAAGTCTTGTATATATAATACATCGATAGACATTAGTCTTGTAGTATTATATAATTTTTATCGTTTATGCTAGATGTGTTAGCATCTACAGTTTCTATTCTTTTTTTGCTTTTTCTTTGGTTTTTCTTTTTTTTTATTTTTTTTTCGTTTGGTTGTATTTTCAGTTGGTTTTTTGGTTAGTTATTTAGGTATTGTCACCCTTTAGTTTTTTCCCCTTTTTTATTCTTCTTTATGAGAAGCTCAGAAAAGAAGTTTTTAGATGGAATGGATCCTGTGGTTGGTTTCTGAAGCCAGTCGGTGCTATACTTCTTACTGATGGAGAAGACCGTTGTTTGAGTATGAGCAAACCATTTCAGTACAGTAGCCAAAGTTGGGCACCAATTCGGGCAGCTGGCTTAGTTCGATTATTACTGTTAGTATATAAAATTATATACTTTTATGTAATTTTGCTAATAAAGATTAAACAGGTTACAAAGTTAAAAAAAAAAATTCAAGGTATTTATGTTTTATTTAGAATTGTAGTCAAATTTTTAAGATTTATTTACAATCAAAGTGTGGTCATTTATATACTTTTTTTTATTTATTTTGATTAGATCATTCACTTTTAAAAAGATTTTTGTCTTGATTACAGGATATATTTTTATGCACTATATCAACGATACAAATACGGTAATAGATTTTTAAATCTATTGATCTAATCTAAAAGGCGTAACAATTATTTGATGAATTTCATTCATCTAATTTAAGTACGTAACTTATAATCTATTATTTGCAACTATACTTTCTATTGCTTGCTATATATAGTTATCATTAATCGCTTAGCTATTGTCAAATTTGGGTAGATGCAAGAATTTCCAAAAAGGACAATTAGTGTAACAATTAACGTTAAACTATTATACCAAAGACAGGAACCAATTTATTTAAAATTCTAACCTAATTTAGTTAATACATATTAAAAGCCATAGATAGGTGAACCACAATGTATAGCTATTATCAGAACACAAGTCAGAAGAATGGCATAAGATATACGATACGGGTCGTTGCGAAAGATCTAAGCACTTCTTTAAACAAGTAAACTATTCAAAACCAGCCAGGTAATATTATGTATATACTTTAAAATACTTAACGTTTTACTAACAAATAAATTGCTATAAAAGCAATTTAACATAGATATTTACAGTTAAAATTTATAACTCATGCCCCAAAAACTTCATTTAGAAGTAAATATTGGAAATGGTTGATGAAAAGATTGAGATATTATATGTAAGCTTTAATCTTAAAAAATTTTATATTGTTTGACATACTATTATATTAATATTAGGCTTGTATAATGGATATATTTTATATTTTAAATATTGTGGAGTTAAATTACTAGATTAGTAAATGTAACTGGGCTAAATAGTATATCAATAATACGTATAAGTGTTAATGTTTCTTTATGAGCTAAAAGTTATGCATCTCTAATAAAGATTGTGATAAAATTATTTTAATTATATACAAATACAATAAATAAAGAATAAAGAAAGCTTCACTTATAATTCATTCACGTATTGGAATTTTGATTAATTTGATTACATTTTAATCTTTGCAAATTAGCCAATCGTATAATGAATTGCTCACAGGTAACCTACGGGTAAGCTACCTATTTCTACCTGGGTAGTGAAATTCTACCTGGGTTACCCATCTACCCACAGGTGACCCGGATAGAGGCTACCCAGGTCCAATCACTATTTCAAATAAGTTTGGCCACTTTTATTGCATATTCCATATGGTGCTATAAAACTTCACACATTATGTCCATTTTTAGAACAATTGCGACAAGTATACATTTCCTCAGCCGTGCTTTAATACTTAAAATCTTATTTCGAGAACTTTTAGAAGCATCTACCTCTATAGATGACTTAATTTTTTTATTGGGTCTGCCATGTGTATCAATTTGAAATGGATTTTGAATCATACTAGAGTCCAAATTACCATATATTCTTGAAAATAAGCTACCTTTTTTTGGACGATTTTAGGCAAAAAAAACAGAGGGTAGCTTATTTTCAGATTATACAGGTTTTTAGAAATTTATGCCTGATATCGAAGGTAGCTTATTATCAGGTGTTATTTTTTAAAAAAAAAATTCACGAATATTAACTTCGTGAACAGGTTTTTAACATGTATATGTTATGCGTTGTTTATTGATTCCTGTCATTCAAGGATTGATGTATGTTATGCTTTGAAATTGGTATCGGTATGAAGTTTACCAATATAAAATATATATATTATATTTAAATAAAATATCATTCGTATTGTTATTTATTTTGACATTGGCCACGCAAACATAGCCACACCTCCTTAAACATTTTGAGTTATTTTTTTAGCAAGTGCATATTTTTGTTATAACAACAAAAATAATCGTATTTTTTTTACAATTTTTTTTTTTGGCCTTCATATTCTGTCGCCTGATGCGCAGCAAAGATCACTTCATAAAAATTCTCTATTGGGCAACAGGTAAAATTAATGCTCAGAGAATAGTTCAAAAAGTCAAACCAAAAGTTTTAAAAGAAATATCTAGATTAAGCATCAGTGCTAAAGAAAAAAAGAATCAAAATATATGCTAGCCACTAACTTGAGCAAATTATTAGGTATTCCGGCTAAAAAATTAGAAAAATTATTTACTTACACATCTATGTGGTTATTGATACTTGTGTTCTCATCTCGTTTAAGTAAATAAAGTTATCTGTTATACTGATGCAAAGTATCTTAGCTTTAATCATGCTAAAAGCTTGAATTTTTTATTATATTTAAACATTCACTATAGCAATTAATACCCATTAAGCTTTGATTAATTTTTTTTTGGTTGTTATGCTTTTCTTAAGTTATTTTCACACCAAAAATAAACAATTAGAAACTAATCTAGAACTTGTCAAATAGCAGAAAACTATATTTTTGTGGCCAATAAAGAAAAAAAAAAAGATTTATGAAGTAATTATATGAACATTATTTAACGGGAATTGCTATTCGCACCATGGATTTTTGCTATTCGCACTATGGTTATACAAGAATTTCTATTTTTAGAATTCAAAATAATATATGCACTTATATTACACAAAAGCTCAGTGCATTGTTTTTGCAAAAATAATTTTTGGTTACATGCCGCTAATGTCGTATAATGTTATACAAGTCTAATTAAGTAACCTAACCCTGGGTCGGCCAGCATTAAGCTTAATGCTGGCCGACCCTGGTTAGGTTACCAAGATTAGACTTGTGTAATGTTACATGACATTAGGGTGTGTAACCAAAAATTATTTTTGCAAAAACAATGCCTGGGCCTTTGTATAACACAAGTGCATAAATTCTAAAAATAGAAAATCTTGTGTAATCATGATGCGAATAGCAAAAATCCATAGTGCGAATAGCAATTTCCTTATTTAAGGGTAGGCTTTCTCGGATTGGTTACACAATATAAAATGTAGCACATCTGTCACATGCATGATGTAGATCATTTTGCATATATAATTTTTGAAGCCAAATATCATAAATTTCAAACCAAAGATTTAATAAAAAAGAAACCCGTTAACTTGACTTTAATACGGAATGGTCAAAGTATTACTTAGAATTAAAACTGAAGTAAAAATTTCTACAAGTCATATAGCACAATCACAGTTTGTCTTAAATGTAGTTATTAAATAAACATCAAAATTTAAAGTAATTATATATAAAAACTATAAAAAAATTCGATATTTCTAAGAAACTAATATTAAATAATTAAAATTTTACCTTTATTACATTATAATTTTAACTATCACTATTGCCAAAGATCATAGAAATTTTTAATCCAACGATTTAATAAAAAAAACCCGTTAACGTCAGGAATGGGCAACTTTAATACGGAATGGGCAAGTATTACTCAGAGTTAAATTGAAGTAAGTTTAATAACTAGTAGTTTCAAACTAAAAAAAAAACTTAATAAAACAAATAAAACAAACTAACTGAACAACAAAAATTGTTAAGTCTTCGTAAAGCACTAGTTACTATGAGTTTAACGAACAAAAAGTAGATTATCTGCACTTAAAAAGATTGACATGTATAATATATATGTGTAACATCACATGCAGAAAGCCTACCCTTAACGAACTTCAATTATTAATTTATTTATTTTACTATACTTTATTGATGCATTATTAAACATAAAATTACATTAATAATTCGTGAATCAGTAAAAAATTAGTAAATAATATATGAATGACAGAATCGATTATCAACGCATGCTCAATTCTCTATTTTTTTTAAATCTTTAATAGACGATTCTCCAGTCAACTGGTTCAAAAATTTTTTTTTATATATAAATTTTACTATAAGTGCGAATGCACAGCGTCTCTATCTATAACTTTTTTTATATTAAGTTAATCACCTTTCTGGCTTAAGAGATTTTGTAAAGCTCATTAAACCGCATCTAATGGTGGTTAGAGCGCCAAAATCGGCTTGGTGAATACCAAGATATTTTTAAAAAACCTTTCTTTTACTATGTAAATTTCTTTGCAAACAATAGTATTGTTTATAAAGAAATTTATATAGTAAAAGAAAGTTTTTTAAAGATATCTTGGTATTCACCAAGCCGATTTTGATGCTCTAACCACTATTAGATGCGTTTTAATGAGCTTTACAAAAGTCTCTTAAGCCAGAAAGGTGATTAACTTAGTTAAAAAATGTTTTAGATAGAGACGCTGTGCATTCACACTTATAGTAAATTTATATATAAAAAAAAATTTTTGAACCAGTTGACTGGAAAATCGTCTATTAAATCTTTTAAAATTTTTTTTAATGTATTTTTTTTTTATTATTTTATTTTTAATTTTTTTTTATCATATTTTTTTTTATTTTTTTTTTTATTATTTATTTTTATTTTTAATTTTTTTTAACGTTTTTTTAATTATTTTTTTTCTTTTTTTTAACTTTTTTTAAATTTTTTTAATTTAATTTTTTTCCGTATATTTTATTTTTATTTATTTTTATTTACTGTAATTTTTTATTTTTCGATTTTTCTTTAATAATTTATTATTTTAATTTTTTTAATTTAATTATTTTTTTTATTAATAACAATTTTAAATCTTTCTTTCATTATTTATTCATTTACCGGTATTTATTTATTTTATTTATTCTATTTATTTGTTTATTTATTTAGGTTTTTTATGGGCAGATGAGAATTAATAATGGGTGTATAGATCTTTTCGGGTAGAAGGGTGGGCAGATGAATATTTTATGGTAAAAGGGCGGTCAATGGATAGTTTTCAGGGGTAAGTGTGCATATATATGCAATGGTGAGAATCCAATATAACCGAAACTATTTTCACCATTGCATATATGCACTAGTGCGACCCATTATTTGTTTTCTATTTATGGATATTTGGACAATGACAAAAGGGGTAGCTTATTTTCGAAACAAAAAATTTTATTATTGTTCTGAACCGAAAAAAGCGAGGTAGCTTATTTTCAGGTAAAACAAGTTTTTAGGTTTTTTGATCAAAACCAAGGGTAGCTTATTTTCAGAGTAGCTTATTTTCAAAAATATATGGTAGTTGTTTTTGCCCTCTTTTAAAATTCTTCACTTTCTTTTTCTTTATCTTATAAGAAGCTCAAAGATAAAGTTTTTTTAGAAGTAGTAGAATATGAAAGGTAGCTAAATACCTCATTATACTTGGAAGACGTATCCATGTCGTAGAACATGGCTGCTTTCATCTGGCAAATATCAGTGTGACAATCCTTCTTGGGCGCTTTTATGGTAGCCGAGTTGCAGCCTATTATATAAATTAGATAGTTTTTGTTTGTGCTTTTTTTAGTATATGGCAGGTAAATCTAATAAAAATAAAGCAAGATTGTTAAAGGTTAAAAAAAATATAGATATAATTAAAGCAAAGGTAAAAAATTATTAGACTTAATAAAAATTCCAGAAAGTAACCAACTAGAGTTCTCAAATAGATAGTTGCAAGCTTTTCAAAAGAGACATAATTTTTATTACTTTAGACTACATAGTGAAAGTAGTTCTGCCAATCTTGAAGCTATTGATTTGAATCTTTTAAATATTATTTGTACAACTAATAAATATGTTCTGTGATATTTATAATATGGATGAGATAGGTTTGTTTTATACAATAGCTTCCAATCATACTATTGCATTATACCAAGTTAAAAGAGCAAAAAAAGATTGTATACAACTTACAATTTCGTTTACATCAAATGCTAATAGCACACACAAGCTTGAACCCTTTATTATTAGTCATACTAAGAAATCTAGATGTTTTAAAAAAAAAACTAGTAAACAACTTGGGTTCTATTATCGAAACAATTTAAAAATCTAGATGACTGCTATGTTTTTTCTGGTAAAAGTATGAATTAAAATCAAATAGTTAATCAAAATAGCAATTAATTGATTTAAACAAGTTATTGAATAATTACCTATTAATTCCATATACATATTGTGATATTATTATGTCATTCAGTTCTTATACATAAAAAAATATATAAAAAAGTAAAAAATGAAAAAACAAAAAAAAAATAAAGAAAAAAAGAAAACCCTAATAAAAGGGAAATAAGAGTATTATAGTGAAGTTAACAATATTGTTAACAATATTTTGATTATGTCATATAATCTATTGGTTGGAGTCGAATAATTTTAAATTTATTTGATTCATCTTGTTAATTATGAATCTCATAGCCCATCATCCAAATTTGGTGATTCTTATAATTGATTCTTTGTCAAGAAAAAACACAAAACTTGCTTAGTTTGGACCACTGAATCGCAAAGTTGATTATATATTAACAAATATAAAAAATGCATTAGTTTAAGTATTTTGTGACTAATAGTCCAGATTAAATAAAATTTATACTATTTGATTCCTCTTAATGAGAGAATTCGAATAGTATAAATTTCATTTAATTCTGATCACAAGAGTATGAGATATCATAATTTGCTACAATATCTAATTTGCTATAATATTTCTATCACCCAGCAATTAAAATAATAAAAAAAAAAAGTTATTTAATCATATCATATTACTATTTTTAGAAATAGATTAAAAATTTTAACAAAGACATAAAAAATCAAATTGTTATATTTTACTTATTCTAGATAGTGCTTCTTTACATGCTACTACTAATCTTACTCTAACTAATATAGAGGTGCTCAAACTACCTTTATATGTAATATCAAAGATATAGATAGCTTATGGATACTGGCATTATTGCATTATTTAAGCTTCATTATTATCATAAGCAACTTCAACTTGCAATTGATTATAATAAAGCTAAAAAAAGTGATCTATATAAAGTTAAGTAATTGCAAGCTATTAAATGGATAAAGGTTGTCTAAGATAAAGTATCTGCTACAACAATCAAGGATTGCTAGTTTTACACTAAAATTGTATCTCCTTATAATTAAGATAGAATACCAGTTGACTTGTTCCCTCTTGTTAAAGACATAGAAGAAAGCTTATTTGTTGATCTGAATAATGAATTGGCTACTAAGAAGCTTTAACAAATACTTTTTTTTTTTTAACTTAGGCAGTCTTGCTAACACTTCATTAGAATTTAAGTTATATATACATATAATGCTACTTTCTATTACTAAGTCCGACATCACTCCATTTTCTTAAAGAAAAATCAAATGCGACCTGCCGCACTAGTCTCACGTGAGTTTGACTAGGGGCTATGTCAAACAGCCTATTTTTTTAACCAAAAGGGTCTTGCCCCTTCGGTAATATATTTTTCTAATGATTCTACTTGTAGTTGGTTCATTTCCCTCCTCTTTTCCTCCTGGCTAGACATATTACTAGAAGGTGCTCTCTTTCCTTCTAATTTCTCGCTTCTTTCCTTGAGAGTATTTCTACTTTTTGCCGCTTTGAATCTTGTTTTGGACTCTCATTTGGCCTTTTTATCTATACCTATACTTTTTTTCCAAGCGATAACTGTTTCACATCTTGGCTTCCAAATGTTTTCGTAGAAGAGGCTCCATGATAGATTTAACCACAAGGTAAGTAGCTGCTGCACAGTATTCTTTCCTTGCATGCTTCTAGAAGAATTTGTTCTGTTTTCTTTCTTATCAGGTTTCTGATGATTTCTTCTCTAATTGCTTCTTTCTGTTCTTGCGTTTTACCGTATAGCCAGTTGGTTAGCTTGATCATAGGGATTTTTCTCTGTAAGTCCTGTTCCAAAGAGTTCCAAAGTGTTTGAGAAACTTGTGACTCGATTTCTTGCCACTTTTCTTCATAGCCTTTGCAGGTGCCAAGGTGGGCTTGTGTTTCCACTATTTGGTTGTCACAAGTTACGCACCAAGCACTCTCATACAAATTTGGTTTTCTCTTGTTCAATACGGCCAGAACAGAAAGGTTGTTGTGAATGCATTTTATTACTGTACTCATCTTTTGCTTTTTGCGAGTGATGTGCACCTTACTCCTGATAGTGTCTTGAGGCGATTCTATAAGTTTGATCACAGGAAGTCGGTACTTGCAAGGTTCGTTTCTAGGCCTTGGATCTGGCTAGAGTACAGCCAATCTATTCCTATTGAGACTTCTTCGATAGTTTGGAGCATTTTCCTTATGGGGCTATCTATTAGGTAGTTCATCTACATGATTGATACTCTGAGACTCGTGACCTCCTGAAAATTGACTATAGGAACATTATTGTCCAGAGCACCCCTCTTTGCAATACTGTCTTCCAAGTCGTTCCATTTATTCCCACTATGCCCTTCTATTTTATTTAATTCTACCTCTAAATCCTTAATGCTCATTAATTCTACAATTCTAGATATAATTAAACTATTTTTTTGTTTGGTCCACCACTTGTTCGTTTGACTATTCCATCCCTTTTGGATTCCTGCTATTGCCGATTCACTATCTGTGAAAATTTTAACTATCTTCTTTTCCGGAACCGTGTAGAGGGCCATTAGAATTGCTAGTAGTTCCAGCTTCGTTGAAGATGGCCAGTTTCTGGTTCTACACACGCCTTGTTCGAGGAGTTGGGTTTCATTTTCGTCAACTTGGACCCAGGCAGCTCCCATTGCTAGATCTTTCGTTTCGTTTGGAACTGTTTCGAAAAGAGATCTGTTTGTGTAGAAGTAGTATGTTTCTTTATTTCTATATACATTGCATCTTAATTCCTCTGTTAGCTAGAAACTTAATTTATTATTGAAATATTGATTTCGAATCAAATCTATTTCGGGCCATTCTATGCTTATAAGTTCACGAAGTACACTTTCATGGTTACTTTGTTGTTGGTTCTGTACACCCTGCCAAAGGTTTGTTTTGATCTTGGTTGTTTTGGAAGATGGTTCCAATAGGACCCCAGACATCTCTCATATAGGTCATAACTGATCTGCACAAATTTTAAGGTTTTTGCTACCTCTAAAATCAAGTAAATTTGCTAAAAATTCAATTATTATATGAAGTTTTTATAGTAATTTGCTAAAAACTAAATTATTACATTTAGATAGTGCTCTTAGGTTCAGGTGCTCTAAAAAAATTTGTGCAGCATATAAAAATACATTTTACTGGCATATTTACTTTTATATTTCTTGAAAATTTAAGAAGAGATACTTAATTTTGGATTTTTTGATCAAATTATCAAAAATTAAGCATCTTTTCTTAAATTTTCAAGAAATATATAAGTAAATTTACTTGCATAATGTATTTTTATGTGCTAAATAAGTTTTATTAGAGCAAAATATTATAATCATTTAATAAAATTTTGGGTATAATATTATTTTATTAATAAAATTAAGAAATTGCTATTCGATTTTGTTACTTAAATATTTTAACTTTTAAAACCTTTTATTAATATTATCTCTATAAGTTCTTGATCAAATTTAATAATTTTTTTTTATTTGAATTCTATAGATTCGTACAATTAAAATAAAAAATTTTCATCAAATTTGGTCAAGAACTCGTAAAGATATCTTTGATAAAAGTTCCTGTAAACAATTTCAACGCAGCTTCTTTGCAATATGTTTTTTTGCTTTTTCAAAATAACCCACTGTTCGGCGATGATTTACAAGAAATTTTACTATGCTAACTAAAAAAAATTTATAACAAGACTTATAGCGCATATCATGGACTAATAGAATCTCAAATTTCATGAAAAAATATTGAAAACTCATAAAGATATTAACGTTTTTGTAAATTTGAACGCATACGTTTTCGCAAGTTTTCCCCTAAATTCAAATGCTTCTGGAGGCACTTTCTCAAAATGAAACATACAAAATACGATTAAATAAGTTGATAGAATAGATATTCAAGAGTTTTCAGTTAAAATTTTATCAAAAACGGATTAATATTGATGAAGTTTTAATGATTTTTTCAATTTGCTTCCAGATTCGGGATTTTCTAAAATTTTCAATTTTGATCAAAACAGAAAAATCACCATCACAGGCTAGATTTTCACAAGTTCAAATGAAACAAGTTACTGCGCACTAATAAAATCAATAGAGAATAGATTAAAATTTTGCTTTCTAAAATTTCAAGTTATTTGGTTAAATATTCATTCTATAATAGCTTTTTTTCATTTGGCGCAGCTTCTTTAAAAGAAGCTGCGCCAAATGAAAAAAGCTATTATAGAATGAATATTTAACCAAATAACTTGAAATTTTAGAAAGCAAAATTTTAATCTATTCTCTATTGATTTTATTAGTGCGCAGTAACTTGTTTCATTTGAACTTGTGAAAATCTAGCCTGTGATGGTGATTTTTCTGTTTTGATCAAAATTGAAAATTTTAGAAAATCCCGAATCTGGAAGCAAATTGAAAAAATCATTAAAACTTCATCAATATTAATCCGTTTTTGATAAAATTTTAACTGAAAACTCTTGAATATCTATTCTATCAACTTATTTAATCGTATTTTGTATGTTTCATTTTGAGAAAGTGCCTCCAGAAGCATTTGAATTTAGGGGAAAACTTGCGAAAACGTATGCGTTCAAATTTACAAAAACGTTAATATCTTTATGAGTTTTCAATATTTTTTCATGAAATTTGAGATTCTATTAGTCCATGATATGCGCTATAAGTCTTGTTATAAATTTTTTTTTAGTTAGCATAGTAAAATTTCTTGTAAATCATCGCCGAACAGTAGGTTATTTTGAAAAAGCAAAAAAACATATTGCAAAGAAGCTGCGTTGAAATTGTTTACAGGAACTTTCATCAAAGATATCTTTACGAGTTCTTGACCAAATTTGATGAAAATTTTTTTATTTTAATTGTACGAATCCATAGAATTCAAATAAAAAAATTTTTATTAAATTTGATCAAGAACTTATAGAGATAATATTAACTACAATTATTATGTGAATTACTAACTAATTCACATCTCTATACAATTGCATTACATATTTATTTGTTTATTGATATACAATCACGATCAATGATCATAATACATATGCGAGGTAAGTACCAAGTTGCTATTGATACTAAAACCCGATTACATGCTACAACTACTTTTATTTATTTTTAATTATAATTGATTATCACTTTACTCTATATAGCCATTAACAACTTGTTATATCTGGATCAATAATTATAGCACAACTTAACTTGTTAAAATAATTTTTGCAAAAATGTGGGTAAATTGCAAAAAATAAAATATAACATGCATAAAATCTTTGTAATTCGCCAAAATATTCAATTATGACCCTTTATAAAATTAACTTCAATTTGCTAAAATTTAAATTTGAACCTTAGATCAAATTTGAATCAATTTGCTAAAAAAAAAATATAACATATATTAGAAATGTCCAGGGTCCTATTCCAACGCACTTTTGGGAAGAGCTCCCAGTATCTTATTTTTGCTTAGCCTTAGAGTGCAGGAGTCTTGAGCTGGGTCTATTGGTAAAGTGCATTTGTCACACTTTTCTAGTTTGCTTTTGCCCGGAACCACATGGTCCAGTTCCTTCCAATGTTCTATGAATACTGAGTTAGCGCTCTTTTTAACTATGTGCCCTAAGGTGTGTTCACTATCCATCTCCTTTGTTATCACCCAGTCTTTAATTCTTTTGTCAGCTATGAGGCTTTGCAGATTGGGAATGGCCAGTCCCTTCAGTTCTGCATTGATGTAAAGGTCGTTTTTTATTTCTCTAGTAACTGGGTCTTGGAGTAGCAGTGACTCTAGACGTTCAAACCAAACTGGTTTCCTTCCCTTACTTGATGCACTTTTAACAAGTTTAAGCTGGCTCCAGGTTGCTAAAGTTTTATTGTCTTGGAGAATAAGTTGATTGGCATAGAAAATGTTAAATTTTTCTAGGGTTTTTGCAGCCTTGAAGTTGAGTTTAGGGTTCATTAGCTCCAGGATCGTAGGGCCTTCTCCTTTTATTTCCCATTCAATGCTTTTTGGTTTGAAGCTTACTTGGTGTTCTAGTGCTTCTCCTATGGTTTGGCAGGTTAAATTTTATTTCCAGAGGCCTTGTAGTAGTTTATTAAATTTGGGATCCTATGTAGTATTTACCATTCTCCCTAGAGAAAGACCTTGTAAGAATCGAATTTCTGCTGTTTTTGCTTCTGGTCCTGCAGAGTTCAGTCTTGTATGTAGGCTTGATATTCGCTTAATTGTGATTTCGCCTGCTAGATTTTTGAAGTTACAAATATTGGAGTGGTAGAGAATACTATTGGCCGTTGTGGTTGCTAGTTCTGCTTTGGTTTTGGCTAATTTTAGTATTGGCTGTTGGAGTTCATTTAGTTTACCCTTTGTTAGCCCCGCTATTTGTAGCATGTGTACCAACTTGGGAACTATGCAAGAATTGTTAATGTATATAATTTGGCTTATTATTAGTTTTTTGAACCTCAGAATAGTAGCCGTTGATGAAATTATTGCTTTAGCTTTGGCAACAACATGCTTCTTCTTAGGTTTACTATTGATCCATACCCCTAGGAAGCGAGTTATTGCTGAAGACTTTTTTTCTTGAACTGTGGATCCACCTACATCTATCTGTCTCGGTTTTGATTTTAGCAGCCCGTTGAATACTAGTAGCTTGGACTTTTTACCATTTACTTGGATATTGTTGATTTTATAGAAAGTATTCGCAATATTGATGATTTCTTCTAGTTGTTCTTGGCTATTGGCAAGCCATGTTGTATCATCCGCGAATTTTAGAACTGCTTGTCTCCATCTTTTTTCTTTATAGCTTCTCCTAACTATGTCTGTAGGGATTTTGACGCTCAATGTGTAGCCAAGTTGAGTATGGTCTTGGATGTAATCTAGCAGAGGATCGTAAAAGATCCTCCATAACAGAGGAGATATCGTTTCACCCTGGTCAATTCCTCTTCCAACCTCAAAAACATCTGTTTCTCCTACTTCTGTTATCACCTTGGCTTGTCTTTTATCGAAGAGTTGGAGTAGAAAGTTGTTAATTTCTTTTGGGATTTTTATGCGGTTTAAGGCTATTTCCAGCATTTGTAAGGGAGACTGAGTCAAATGCTTTTTTCATGTCTTGAAACAGGACCCAGAACTCCTTGTTATTCTCTTTTGCATCCTCAATTAGGTCATTTAATATATGTATTGGGTCTTCTGTTAAACTTCCTAGCAACCCTGCAAAATTGGGCCCTTTTAGAATCCTATTTTTTACCATAACTTTGGCCAGCCTTTTCGTGATAATTTTAGTAACTAGCTTTCTAAAAGTTTCAAGCAGTGCAATTGGATGGACATTGCTAAGGTCAAAGTCCCAGCTATCTGTTTTAGGTATAGGATAAATGGTTGCCAGTTTCCATTTTTTTGGAATTTGTCCGTGTGAGAGGCACTTGTTTGCAAATTCTCTAAATATTTGTTGAGGGAAGGGTCCTGCTGCTTTAATGAGTGTATACGATATCCCGGATGCCCCAGGAGCTGACTTATTGCTTGTAGTTGCAACTGCTTGTTCCCACTCTTCTTCCGTTATAACTTCGTTAACTGAGTGATAGATGTTTTCTTGTATGTAATCTTTGGGCTTGTAAATGCTTTTTCATTTGTCTGGCATTTCTCCAAGGTTCAAACTTTCCCCTTTGAACTGTGAAATGAAGTGTTCTTTGGTATGTGTAAGGATTTCATTTGTTTCTAGCACTAAGAATCTTTGCAATCCGTTTTCCTTAACTAGTCTATCGATTTTGATTTTGTTGAATGGTTTGTCCAAGAGACTTGCTAGCATTTTGCCCTGTTTCCCATCTATCATTTCGCATCTATCATTAATTCTTTCTTGAATTTCTTTTAACTTGGCATAATTTTTATCTGCTTTGTCTTTTTGACTTAAAATCGTCCATCATCCTTTTAGGTCTTGAATAAGCTCGCTTGACTAGTAATCTCCTATTCCTGCAATTTCAATGTTAAGTTTTTTGTTGATCTTTCGTATACTACAAGTCATTTCTTCTTTCAGATTTGTGTCAATTTTTTGGTTTGGATTCTTTTTTCCTTTTCTTATCCATCTACTAATCTGAACAATGGCTTTATACATTTTGGACTTTTTTCTTTCTTCTGTCCTCGCTTATTGTTTGATGAGTATTGTAGTCTCCTTTTTGGTAGGCAGGTATTTGCCGCCTCTTTTATACTATTAACTATTATGTCCCAGACCTGGTCCATCTGGTGTACTTCAGTTTGTTCTTTGTGGTCTTGGTTTTGCAGGAGATTTATAATTTGTCTGCTTGCTTTAAGCTTCTGCTCCAGGTGAATTCTATAGTTGTTCCAATCTTCTGGACTTGCCTCCTCATACAGGTACACCGTTCTTTTAATGCCATTTGCTCTTGTTTTTGCCATATTGTTATTGAACGTTAGGTGGTTCAAATTAATTGAGGTCGAAATAATTGCATGGTCACTGTTTGTAATCATTTCTGAGCTCGAAATTTTTGCCTGCTGTAATCCTTTAAGTAGGTCATTTGATATCCAAATTTGGTCTATCCTTGATGAGCTAGTTCCATTTGACCATGTGAACTCAATATGGCTTGGATGTAAGAACCTGTAGGTGTCCACGAAATTTTGTTGTAAAAGCCAGTTGTGCAGCAGGATCTTCTTCTCCTTTGTTTGGTTATTGCCTGTGGACCTGTCTAGGTCCTGATCAACTACCGCATTTAGGTCACCCATGACGATTATCTGTGCGTTAGATGATCTTTGCATGAATTTTTCAGTGATCTTCTGCATGATTAATCTGCTTTGGCTTTTGTCATTAGGGGGTACATAGACTACTATTATAATTATTTCTAACTGTTTGAGTAGCAGGCTTATTGATAACAGGTATTCACTTGTTCTGTCTATTTTTTCTATGTGCTTTTCCTATTTGTTGTCTATTAATAGCCCTAAATCTGAGTCTTTTTTCTTTTTTTGATTAGCGTCAGCCCATATGTAGGTGAAATTTTTGAATTCTTTTGTTAGAAAAAAACCTTCCTTGTGTGTGATGTTAGTTTCGACTAGGCCCATTATATTAAATTGTTTTTCTATTACTCAGTTCATTAGGAGATCTAACTTTTGAGAGTTTGCTTTGACGGCATTGATATTGTGGCATCCGATTTTTAGGTTTATATTTTCTTTGTTTTGGATTGCGTTAACTATTGCTGATTTGTTGTTAATATCTATTTTAGGAGCAGTAAAAGTGTTTTCCCTTTTGTTGTTCGCCGCACTATTGTCACAACTTGCAAGTATTTGTCCACTTGTTTGAAAAGGAGAAGTGCTATGTTCCTTACTAGTTTGTTGCACCGGCCTGCTTTGTCTGTATTGTGAACTCCTTTCCCTTGTGATCTTTGATTGGACTGGTGCGCCCATTAGGAGCGCTGTGCAAGGACTACCTGTTTCCTTTCTAAGTTACTTAATCTTTTTAGAATTTTTTCCAGTAATTTCCTTTTAGGTAATAACTGAGAGTTGTTTGTGCCATGTGTGGAATTTGTGTTCTCTTGTCTGTTGTATGAACCACCTTTAGCGTAATTCGTCTTGTCAAATTTGTAGGGAGATCTGCCTCTTCGTTGGTGAGATATGGTTCGCTCCTGGTGTTTCCTATCATTTCTTTCTCTTATATTACCTTGCCATGTGCTGGTTGAGGGTTCTGTTTCAGGAGAACTTTTCCTACTTGGTTTGTGTTCTTTTATTGCTAGGGATTTTCCTTTAAGCGTGTTCGGTAGCGATTCGTCTAGCTTCCACTATAGCCTTGTATTATAGTAATATATATTTTGGGACATGGCTTTGTTGAGATCTTGACTTTCAGCAAAATAAATAAACACTAGGCTCTCTGGTTTCCATTTCTATTGCTAGGTATGAATACTGATTTGACTTTATGATATTTGAGTTGCCTTAGTAGACTGGATTCCAGCGCTGTTCTTGGAATGTTTTGTAAAACTGCTTTATATGTGTTTCTTTCTTGAAGTAGGACCGAGTTGAACTTTCCAGGTGTAACCTGGCACAGTTTTCCTGCTTCATAGTGTATTGCCCAGAAATTTTGTAATGCCTCCAGCTTTAGCTAGTCTTTACATTGAATTTCAATGCATGCTGCCTTATTATTTTTTATCCTTTGGTAGTCTAGAAATGTAGTTCTGCCATATATATAAAGGCATTTTCAGATTTTTTGTACTCGCGCATCTTCTGGTAAATCCTATAGTGTAATTATTGTTGTAGGTTTTTGTTTGTTGTGGTTTGTATTCGTTGTGTCATTTATTACCTGAGCGATTTGAGTTTGTTTTGTGCTCGTATCTCTAGCTCTGTTCTGTGGTGCCCATCTTGATGCGGTTGTATCCTTTTGGACTTTAACGTGTGTTGAAGAATCCATTTTTGTTGAATGGCTTTCCTTGTTTTCTTCCTGAGTTGACATACTCTGAAATTTAACTTGTAGTTCCTCAACTTCATTGGTACCGTTTGCTATAGTGGGTCTTACTTCTTCTTTGTCTGACATTACTATATCCGTAGAGCTTTCTCTTTCAATTAGATGTGTTGTTCCATCTATTCTTACGATTTCTTCCTGTAAATCTCTTGCTTCGAGTTTGCGTTTGCACAGTCGCTGGGCATTTTTGTTTAAATTCATAACTGCTTGAATTTCCCTCATTCCATAGTCATGTATACCGCATTCTAGCTGGAGTAGGATGTCTTTATCGGTTGACAATTGATTGACTACCTTGTTTGGTTGATCTTGGTTCTCGATTATTTCTAGTAGTTCCATCTCTTTTGTCGATACTTGCTGTCCTCGTACAATTTTATGTTGTATATAGTCATATACCTGAATGGTTTCTCTGATAACACAGACTAATTCTACATGTTGTATACCCAAGTAATTTGCTATTGCGTTGTCTTTTTTTAGAGTTCTATTTTTGTATTCACCCAGAATTCCTACTATCTCTTGCTCTTCTTTCTGGAATAATTTTTTGATTTCTATGTCTGGTCTCATTTTATTTGATTGGTAATCCGTCTGTAGGTGTTCTAGAATATTCCCGGTTGAACGTTCCTTGATTGGTTATATAGTTACGTGTTTTTTCTGTATGGTTTTTCCCTTTTAATCACATGTCTGTTTGTTTAATTGTGTTTACTGCTATTTTTGTACGTGTTTGATCGTTTGTTTACTTGTTTTGACGTGTCTTGTGTAACTTAGGAGGATCTGTACAACAGGATAGCGGCGGTTTCCCCAAAAAGTTTATTTTTCTTTTGTCGAAAAGGGAAAATTTGTAAAAATAGCTCTTGGCAGGCTTTGATTTAAATTTTCCTTTTATAAACCTTGGTTGATTTCCTATTTGTTAAATGTTTGCTTATGGAGTTGGTTTATGTTTTTTATTGACTATTGTGTTTTTACTTGAGACTTCCTTTTTGTCTAAAACTGAAAATGAGGATCAGCAGAAAGAGTTTTTTTTGCTGAAGCTTTAACAAATACTAAATATCTTGTATATTCATAATCTAATATCAATTGAAAACTTATTGGATTTCAAGAAAAAAGAATAAATATACATTAACAATTTAATAATAATGATTTTATTCAAGATGCTACAGAAATAGAACAAGTAAAAAATGAAATCATGATACAACCCTTAAGAGAGCTTCTAAAAATTAGCTGATTTTTGTTTACTATAAGCCTACTTCCATCCATCTACACCTGATACTTCAATTAGCCAATCAGATTTTACAATTATTAAAAAGTTAAATATAATATTTAATGTCACAGATGATCGTGAAATCGGATTATCGTGAAATCCACGTGATCTCCTTATCATCGGATTTCCTAAAATTTCTGAAAATCGTGTAAACAATCGATCTAATCGATCTACACTATGTAATCAAAACAATTGAATGCTATAACCGGGAGACTACCTGTCTACATGCTGCATAAATCGCATTTTTGATATATATATAAAAGACATTCTAACTATATCAAAAAGGCGACCCTAACCCTAACCCTAACCCTAAACACAAGGCAAAAATTTTTTTTTTGTTAGTAGTTTTGTTAGGGTTAGGGTTAGACACAAGGCAAAATTTTTTTTATCGTTAGTGATTTTATAGACTCTATTTTGCCTTGTGGTTAGGTTTGGGTTAGAGTTAGAGTCGCTTTGTTACATTTAGAAGGTCTTTTATATATAGATATCAAGAATGCGATTTATGCAACATATAGGCATACCGACCGGTTATAGCATTTGATTGTTTTGATTACGTAGTGTAGATCGATTAGATCGATTGTTTACATGATTTTTGGAAATTTTAGTGATACAGAGATCATGTGGATTTCACGATAATCCAATTTCATGATCATCCGCGACATTTAATAACAAATAACTTTCGGTCTACTGGACCAAATATGATGATTCAGCTACCAAAATAATTCTCTCGATGAGAGAATTCTAGTGAGCTCAAAATTGTTAAATCCAATCACAGGATCCTGTGATTAGAATAGATTTGTGTTACTATAAAAGTTCTATAATTTATTAAATAATTATAACCCATTTATATAATACACAGGTCCAACTATAAAATTTCTGTGCCCTATCAGTAAGATGATAGGAAGTTGCTTAGCTTCTCGAGATCAAAATTTAGCAAACGCAAGTCAGCAATTTCTAACTCTACGCTGCAACGCAAATTACAGATAAAAGCTTGCTTATAAACTAAAACTAAATCCGTGGCAGAAATTTTTTGTTGAAAAACCTGTCGATATAATTTTTGTAGCAACAATCCAGCTGATAGCTCATCAAATGTACCTTTTTTTGTCACTTGATCATTAGCATTTTTGGGAGCCTTAGCAATTTGTTTATCTGCTACTGGAACCTCTACTTCTTTTCTTTCTTCCTCGGCATGAAAAATATTCCAAGCTTGACTAGCTATTTGACCATAATTAATACCTTGCTCATAAGCCAAGTTAGGGTTTTTTAAAACACCATTAGTTAAATAATAATCTTGTTACATTCTTTCTTTGAAGAAACCATTATCACTAGCTAAATAAATGTCTTTTCACTTTCAAAAGCCTATTTGTTGAGCAAAAGAGCCATATTCTTTTCACTGTAAAGGAAAATTAAGCACTTTTTGTTTTTGATTAGCTCATTTTAAATGATTATATAATAACTCACTAGCATGAATACGATAAAAAAAGATAGGCTTAGTTAAATGATTGAAGAATTCTCCTAAACTATAATTAAAATCAATAGTATTACTATTGAATAGAACAGGTTCTACACTTTTACCTAAGGTATCTTTTAAAGTAGATTTAAACATGCGTTCAGTTTGTTGTTCTTGTTCACTAAAAGGTTGACTTTTGGAAACTGGATGACGAAAAGCTTCAATGTCTCAAGCTACATTAACACCTGTGCCTAAACATTAATGCTTAAACCTTTTAAAATCTTGAACAGTGGCAAAGAAGGTTCAAAAGTGCCAATAGTTTTGATTTCTAGTTTAGCATGTTTATTCAAGATATTCATTTATCTTCTTCAATATTATTTGCTAAAAAAAACTTTCTTCAAGTTTTGATGTTTCTAATAGCTTCGTTAAGTTCTAGTTTATCATTAGCTGTGTTAGTCAATCATTGCTTTTCATCTTCAATTAGGCTTTTTCCCCAATATTGTACTCATCACTTAAGTATTTTTCTTTTGCCAAGTCAAATTCTTTTTGGTCCACTTGTACTTTTAGTTGTCGATAGGTCACATAAATTGTAATGATATGTTACAAAAACTTCCGATATGTGGCATGTGATAGCTAGTCGATATTTAGCACGTATTTGCGGCCTATCGGCTTAGCACATATCGATCAGTTTCTTACAGCTTTATGTAATATATAGAACGTTCTAATATTTATGCGATATTTCTAAAATTTTATAACATTTCATCATATACAATACCAATATCGGTAAATTTTTACGACATATCTTAATATTTTATGATAATATATATCGAAGATATCTATATATTATTATAGGAACTACGGTAGTTAATATTTATGCGATATTTTTAAAATGTCTATGAAATTTATATAAAATATCGTCATATTTGATACCAATATCAAAAAATTTATACAACATATCTTAATATTCTATAATAATATATATATATCGAAGATATCTATATATTATTGTTGAAACTAATTTATACTTGATTATATTCATATATATTTCAAATTTCTACTCAATTTATGCGAAATATAAGCTTGTTGATAGCAGTATTAAACGTATTAATTTATTAATTATACCATTTTACATATAGCAATATGATAGAAAAATTGTAGCTGTTATATTAAATTTCTATAAATTTATTTTAACATTATTATTAATGTTACTCTCCTTATTTTTTTCTCCACGATAATATCCAAATTTACCACTTTTAGCATTAAAGTGCCCTTGACTCTTTGAGGTGGCTCTGGTTGTTGTATTAAACTAGAGCTGGAGCTTTTTGAACTTGAGCGAGTATTTTTCAATTTAGAGGCCCAGGAAGAACGATTTTTTAAAGTTGGCTCTACACCTGATCTAGAATAGAATTTGTTTCAGTAAACCTTTAACTAATAATAAATATACAAAACATAAATACATACATTTCTTTTGGTTGTTCAGGTTTTGATTGTTCAGTTTGATCGGTTTGTTCGGTTGATCTTGAGCAGGTATTTTTCGATTTAAAGGCCCAAAAAAAATGATTCTTTGAAGTTGGCTCCATATCAGATCTAGAATAGAATTTGTTTT